>ML213690.1:0-57281 GCA_004379715.1 Crucibulum laeve
ATATAAAAAAAGACTGACAGTATTTGGCAGCATACTTCACGGAGATCATGGGCGATCCTGGTGTGCACTATAAATATACTGATCAGAACACCGCCAGGATAAAAATAACATCCATCACATACCGAGGCAGGAGGTTGACCCTCGCGAGTGTCAGTCCTGTAAACTTCCTGTGCGAGAGAGCCGGTGAGAGCCTTGAGGTCAACCCAGTCAATATCTTGAGAACCGGTGGGTGCAGATACACCAGTCACTTTAGCAGCGACGACGAATGCATTGGAATTCCCAGCATTAGCACCCTGCGAGGTGAAGTCCCATTTGGGATTAACTCCTTGGCCGGTGAGCGGGTTGGTGACATAGTAATGCTGACCTGTAAAATATATTAGTACGGGATATTCATATAAGAGGGATTATATTACCGAGGACAGCAGGGGTATTGGTAGAATGGAGGATAGCGATAACTTCCTGTGCTGGGAAAATGGGAGGAGCAATCTTCCAAATGTCAATAGCAGCATCTTGAATGGTATCAAATGCAGAGGAGCCGTAGAGACACGAGATGTCGAATAGCTCAGCGACGGCACCGACATTGCTGCGAAGAAGGGCGGAGTAAGTTATTTGGGAGTTAATGAGAAGAGAAGAAAACCGACGTATATGTTCCGGTGCTTCCGCAGGTATAATTTTGGACACCGATAGCCACAGCAGCGAAAGAAGGCTTCAAAGAAGGGGCCGCAAACGAGGTGGGGAAACCGGTGATTTTTGCGTTGCTGATATCGCAGCCAGAACGCTTGACCATAAGCCCTGAGGCCATCATGGGGGAGGAGGCAAGAGCCAAAGAAAGGAGAGTGGCGATGGCGAACATGGTTATGGGTGAATTGGTTAATGAAAGTGGAGGAAGGACAGTCCAACGATGAAGAACTCTGGAGGGAAGAGTAGATGCTCGTGGTATTGGGGAATTCATCCATTAACGAGGCGATTTTATAGGGCCTCCGGAAGGACGGAAAAATTAAATGGAGCAGCAAATCAGAAAAACGGCGAACTTCACAGCACACGTCTGACAAGGCTCAACAAAAAGTCATATCACGACGGCCGTGTAAGTACTTGTCTTGTTTCATCTTTGGAGCGCTCCATAAGGTTCGAGATCAAGTTCGAATCAGCACGTACGTACTGGAGTGCTACAGGGGCCGTTGTACCTCTAGTAGAGAAGATTTGTGGTCCGTGATTTTAAATAGTGAACGATAAGCTAGAATAACTAACGATGGCTTCTGTTTTGAGGTAGTAAGTAGTGGTTTATTCGCTGAAACAATGAGAGTTTTGAATTTTAAATTTTTGGTATCAAATCAAGGGACACTGAAAAATAAACAGATAGACATCCAACGCTACGAGAAAGCTTTAAAAATAGAACAACGTGCCTTAATTATTGGCTGCGTCGCCGTGCGTTCTTTGCTCTTGCCAACGTGGCCCTCCGATGTCAACGACGAACCCCACCTGATCCCAACCTGTGAGTGACGGGCGACGCAAGCTGCGCGTTGAGCGTGAGTGTGTATGATACTTTAGTCCCATCCACGCGAGTCTACTACAAGTAATTTGCATCATAAAATGTTAGAAGCACGAGATCGGCAGAAGTAAAGATCGGCAGAAGGATAGTTCAGTGATTGAGCTCTGTACCTCCGTACAGACGATGCTAAATGAAAGCTCTTTTTCCTTGACAGGTTGGAGTGGAATACTTGTGGCACTCGAGGCGTATGCTTGGTTTGGATGAACGACTCAGAATATTTGGACCCGTCGTACAACCAGAAAATGCTTCGCGAGTGGAAAATGAATTATAAATTCCGTGTATCCTTCACGCACTCTTCAACACGAAATACTACTGTACACAGCACAAGTCACCGATATGATTGCTGTTCCAAATATATCGTTTGCATACCTTCTTTGACACCAAATTTAAAGATGATCCCCGTTGACAGTGCAGTGTGGAATCACTGTTCGAGTACGGGGGTATGAGAAAATTACTGACATTGACTCTTGAAAGATCAAAGATCATCATGGACTGATAATCCGTCACATTGCGCGGTGGCAGCCCGGGGAAGTCTTGCAAGTTTTCGAACAGTACTACATAAGTTGCCGAGGATTACTTATAAGCTCCTTGTTGCTAGGCTTGAGCTAATTTTAGAGATTATTAGAACAAATGAAGGCGCCAGCAGCCACAAAGCCGGACAGCGCAGTAGTGCTTGAAGTTAGCTGGAAGTTACAAACGTCCACGCCCCCGCAGCTAATGCCGGAGTGAGTAAGTACTGGGGCCTATCGCGTATAATTTGAGGCATAATTGTAGAAATAAAGAACAGATATTGTCTCGTGTTTGACCTGAGTACTTGTAAGGCGCTGATTGCTTGTCCAAGTTGGAGTTGTTGATATCAGAGTTTGAGCGATTCAGAGGGGATAAGTACTAGCAGTGCAAGAAGAAGTACAGGAAATTTTCAACAAACGGTATTCTGCAGTGTGTGGGTTGGAAGAGGAGGTTTGGGAGTTGCTGATGCCAACAGGTTGAGCGAGAGATGAGATGCCAATAGACTGTATTTGCACCCCGCCAAATCGTCCTGTTGGGTGCCATTGAAAGTCGAGGCGGCAATTTCCGAAGTCGACTTGGCAAGCACTATGCCGAGGGGCCGAATTGTCACAACCTGGGCTTCCATCCGTGAACATGGGCGCTATTACACTATAATCCGCTGACTGAACGCGTTCAACGTTCAAGGTCGCAAACATGATGGAAAACACCGATATAGCGCGTTTACTTATCACCTCACATGTTGCCCGCCCATTGCTTTTAAGTGAAGAACTATTTTGTGCTTGCTTCAATATTAAGATTTACACAAATTTTCTTAAAATTTTCTGACATCAATTATGTCGTAACTTATCAAATTCATCATCATCAACAAGTGGAAGATAAAAATGCTTGCAATCATTACAACTACTTCTAACGTATGGGTTTTGCGTAATGTATTGTTTCAACTCTTACTTGAGCATTCACAAAATTGAAAACAGACAGTTCACAATAGATGAAGACAACCAAAGCATCCCCTCTGGCGTTGTGACAGTCACCATCCAAATTCAGTTAGACATCATCAATCGCTAAACGAAGGTCGACTTGGCAGCCCCACAAAGTCAAGTTTGACGGGGGCTGCAAATACAGTCTAATGTGAATGGGACCTGCTAGTGGGACCTGGGTGTTGGAGAGAGCGCCGGCACGTGACGCACACACGTTATCTGCCAGTATTTTCCAACGCGTTGTTCCGATGATTGCCCGGATCCCGATCATTACGCAATGCCAAAAGCCTCTCACCGTCCTCAGGCACCCTCGACGTCGGCGTCTGTCACTTCAACAACGACAGGAGGTGAGAGTATACGCCGCGATACGTGTGCTACGCTTGGCCCTCATCGTCCATCATGAAGTCCTCGCATCTCGCCAGGGTTCTAATAACGCTTCTTCTCGTCGTCGTCTCCGTTGCTCTTGCTTTCGAACTTGATGCAGTCAGAGACGACCTCTATACCCCAGCAGAAGTCAGGCGCAATACTCAGCGGAAAGCATTGGGATTGCCGCCTCTGGGACCGAAAGCTGCGAGGAAGCGAGTCGCAAGACAAGGGAAACCTAATAGAGGTGGAATGCCAGGTGTAAGTAAGTCGTCGTTTTTACTCTCTGAAGCGGTGCTCGTCTTATGATGTGGGCTTTTAGTACCTGCGTCTGTAGCAGCACAGTGAGTGATACAGATATTATCATCAAATAGCTTCTCATTGCCAATGAGCCGTGTAGCTCCTCTACTGGACATATTGCCGTCTATTATGGTTCTCTTGGTGGACCTTTGCTCGGCTTCCTTAGTCAGCATAAACTTACTACAATGGAAAATGCCACTCAATACACCTACAACTTTGCTGGATCGTTGATGCAGATAAATGTTGCAGTAGGCTGCCCCCTCCTTTAAATGTAGATCACGCCCCAACAACTATTTCTAGAATTCGAATCAGCGCATGGCTGTGGCCGCAGGATTGTATGGCCGAACGCTTGGGCCCGGATCGAAAAAGTATGCTCTCTCTTGACTTTTTGCGTGGCAAATCCTTATGATGTTTACTGCCTAGCTTTCACCTTGCTCGGCATACAAGAATTTCCAGTAAGCTGTGCGCCATACACGCCCAATACAACTGTTGATAAGTAACACTCTATTTAGCTCCTGCACACGAGCTACCGCGCCGCGACGAAGAAACAGCAATGCATATCGAAACGACGGTGGTGAGTGTCTATCAACATTTACGTAGGTATACAACCTCTAAAAGTGAATATCACAGTTCGCTATTGATCCTGCAACAGGGGAGATTGACGTGCACTGGGTCAATCCCGATGGGAGTAAGTGGATCCGCTCAACGCCTTACTTGCCCAAAGTCTAACCTCCATTTTCTTTAGAGCTTGCCTACGTGCAAGTTGTAGTCCTTCAAGAAAGGATTTACTACACTGGAGATCCCGAAGCTTTAGAAGCATACGCAGGGGATACAGTACACACTGTGGTATGAACCATGGCCCTTTAATCTTCTATTATGTTCTTACCGTTATGCAAGGTTTATAAGTGGGTTCCGATGGAGGGCTAAAGGAATTCCATTCTGGACATATCTTTACTGTATGATCTAAGAGTAATATATGTGTACATCTTACTTGACGCCATAATTGGGATATCCTGTGTCCATGCTATCCACAGAACACAAAAATTCAATGCAAGGTGAAGAGCAGCCAAAAAAGGATGGCAATAGGTGCAACGATAGAAGTAAAAAACGTCCATGGGCCTATCCAGTGCATGTTTGGCGAACAGATCCACGCCCACATCGACAGCACTGCTCCTAATCCTCCAATATTGTAGTCTGCTTTGTAGCTTTCTCTAGTTCGTCCGAGGCCATCTAGCGCAAGCTTCCGAATCATCACAACGTACCAAGCCATTCCGACACCAGCACCAATCAAGCCGATATTTGGTACTCCCGCCCAGAACCAGGTGAGAGGCCAATATTGCAAGAAAGCCGAAGAGCCTAAGTCTGGTTCCGGAGCGAACGATACATCTTCCCATTGGTCACGATCTTCATGGTCTTCTCGTTCTTTCAAAACGGTTGGAAGATCAGGACATAGAACAGAGCCTCTACCGATGCCTAGAAGATCAGCATGACGTGATGCAAGGGCGCTATGAAGTAGTCCTGGGGTTCGAAGGCCACCTGTCAGCAGGATGAGAGGCAATGCAGGTGATGACGCATCTCGAGGCAGGGAATCGAGAGCTTGCATGGCCCTATGTGAGAACCTTGCGAAGAATGCCTGTCGAGGAGACTTAGATGAATAGTTTTCTGACGCCATGAACGCTGTGATGGTGGCGGGTGGCGTTAGAAGACATGTAAAGTGAGTACGGAGATGATAAGACGCACAGGGTTTCTCGTAATCACCTCCACTGATCTCAATAAAGTCGATGCTGCCCCACTGTGCAATGGCGAGAACATGTTTTAGTGCACGATCCTCTTGAGACCCTGTGGTTTGTGTGTCCGTAACAGACGAGCCTGCAGATGGCAGAGGGGTGAGGTAGTCTGCAGCATTGAGTTTCAAGCCCACGACGAACTGAGCAGGGACCGCTTCTCGTATTGAAGTGACGACCCGATGGAGAAGACGTAGTACGTTCTTGGGTGCGACTGAATAGTCGTCAATCCTTGTGTTTGACTGTAACATATAGGGGTAAGAGCAACGTATATGAGGATCTTGAACGCGACACTACATACCTTGGGCGATATGAATTGAGCTAGAAGGTCTAAACCAATCCTTTTTAACCATGAACCATATGAGTATTAAGTGGACGTAGAAGACTTACAGCCATGTGCGGCATGCAGCTGTACTCCATCAAATCCTGATTCAAAAGCCAATTTCGTGCCCTTAACGAAAGACAGAACCAAGTCATCAATGTCCACGAGTGACATGGGCTGGGGGGTCTGGAACATTATATGGTGCACAGCATCGGATATTAGCCCTCCGTTCTTCTCTTTAACTCGGATGGCACTAGGTGCAAGAGGTGGTTGGAACAGAGGCCGACCACCAATGAAATTGCTTGATTGTCGACCAGAATGGTTCAGTTGCATGATCGCCAAAGATGAGTCTTTCCCCCAAGAACCGTGTATACGAGACGCTAGAGTTTTGAAAGGCTCTAGCGTTTTCTCAGTGAAGGAGTCTGGTATGACCATATCGCGTCCTAGCGTCAGATGAGTCTTCGAAACCTGAACATTTCCTGTGAATATCATTCCCCAGTCGTGCTTCGACCATTCCGAATATAAAGCAAACTGGTATTCATTGGGAGGCCCTCCAAATAACGTGGCTAGATGCTCATACATAGCAACCTAAGCAGTAGTCTGGTCAGTGAAATACAATATAAATATAACTGGAAAGTTATACCTTTACCAGTCTATTTCGTACTCTCCGCCCGCATGGAAGGGTAACCGGTGAGAATAGCCTATGCGTGGTTTTGGGCGTATTTCCAGTAGATTCGGGAATTTTATTTGACATATTCGGGAGTAACTGCATACGCCTTATTGTTCGGGCATTAGGGGTAGATAGTAGGTTCGCTGATGTAGTTCGGGTTGAGGTTGGGGGCGTTAGTTCGGTCCGGATACAATGAAAGCCGCCCTCCGATATTTGGTTTTACACGGTACCGTCTTCCATGCACTTCATCTTAGCTGCCAAGAGGCGTCAGATCTGTCGATCACGGACGTGGGGGGGGGGGGGGGGGGACCCCCCCTAAATGCGGCAAGGTAAGCGACGCCACGAATGGCATAAATCCAATCAATCCAGCATCGTCGCTACAGTCTACTCGACGCGTCGCTCCTACGACACATTGTCCTCGACATACCCTCTACAACATGGCAGCATGATATACATAGCGTATCACCTGAACCTAATACTCCTTTATCTTTACCTGCTCATACTTCGGATGCAGAGTGGCAAAGCAGTCTCAAGCTGCCCTTGTGCATATGATTTCATGCTCAGTCCTGCATCGAAGATATCAAAGCAGAAAGCATACACCAATATGCCAATTGAGTGTCTCATATGCCAAGAGATACATTGGAAGTATAACATTCAACATCATCTTCAAGAACGACATCCAAGTTGGGAAAGCAATGTAGCCCCAGGGAATAATCTTAGTAAATTTGGTGAAAGGATTACAATAACGAACGAAGAGGAAGAAAGATTACATATTCCAGAGAGCTACCAAGGCGAATCGGTGGTTGCACAAGATGTTTATAATGCAGGTCGCGTGCAGCATCTACCAAGTATACATGATAGTCGTGATGATTCTCCTCCGAGATTGCACCACTCTCATTTCGAAAACATATCTCCTGCGCCGTTCTAACTGCTCCCTACTAGTATATCATTCTTGTTCTGCCACCACCGGTGTGCAGGCTTTTTCTTCACCTTAGATGCCAAATAATACTGATACTTTTTGCTAATAGCATAATACTCAAATACATTTACAAGTAACTTTTAATGATCATATCAACATCTACTACGTACTCTTTTCTTAATTCTAATTATTCGTCTCTTGTTGCCACTGCGAAGCTCCATCACTTGCCGAGAGGGTGGGATCAAATATTGATCAAACGGCTGCTCTGCCGATGTCTTTACTGCTGTTCGGCAACCACCACTTTGCATGCTCGCGTGGCAAGATCTGACGTCCAAGATTGAGGGATCTGACACCTCTTGTTGGCTGCTCCTTTCTATCTCGATGTCTTTGACGACATGCTCTAATGATTGATTACACATTGGGTAAATTATAAGGAAACCTTTCTGCGGAGCTAGAACCTACCGATGCTGTTGGCATCAATGCTCCGGACCCTGTTTTGCTCGCCACTGTTCTCTCGCCACTGTTCTCTTGCCACTTGCTCTTACATGGCATTCTCGACGAGTCTTGACGTACATCTGGTGCTCGATGAGCGCTTACTATAATGAATGCTTGTATATATACCGGAATATAATCGTTGTCGCATATCATTCAATCACTTCTCCAGCCTCTTCTTAACCAGCGAACACTCTTCTCAGCAATGGACTTCAACGTTAAGCCTCAGAACATCGACGATATCTTCCCTCTCAGACACAGGAAGCTACGCTTCGAGACTCTGCAGGTGTGTAATTACTTTCTAAGACCAGCTGCGATCTAATCGCCTTCCAGCTTCATGGAGGCACACCATACAAAGATCCAGCCACAAATGCAAAGGCTGTTCCAATCTACCAGACCGCGTCTTTCGTATTCGATAACTCTGCCCAAGGAGCGGCTTTGTTCGATAACTCGAAAACAAACGGCAATTCCAACATCTACTCGTATGTTATTCGTTTTGTCCTTACAAGAATACAAAACCTACATAGTCTTTCAGTCGTATTGGGAACCCCACTGTCGATGTATTTGAGAAGCGAGTAGCCGCCTTGGAAGGCGGAGTAGCTGCACTTGCTGCTTCTTCTGGACAAGCTGCCCAGTTTATGGCTCTGACTTGCCTCGCCAACTCGGGAGATAATATCGTCTGTAAGTGTTTCTAGGTTTCCTTATAGGTCGGTGTATACTAAAACAAGCACAGCGTCGTCGTACATCTACGGTGGAACGCACAACCAGCTCAAAGTTCTCTTTAAACGTTACGGTATCACCACCAAGTTTGCGAAAGGCGATGAACCTGCTGCAATGGAAGCTTTAATCGACGAAAACACCAAGGCTCTCTTCTGCGAGAGCATTGGCAACCCTCGATACAACGTTCCCGATATCCAAGCACTCGCAGATGTAGCACATCGTCATGGTATTCCATTGGTCGTGGACAACACCTTCGGTGCTTGCGGTACCGTTGCCAGGCCACTCGATTGGGGTGCTGATATCGTTGTCGAATCCGCGACAAAGGTATATCTATTCGGTTAATTCTCCTGGCTATTGCTGACAATACGTGTTGACAGTGGATCGGAGGACATGGCACTACCATCGGCGGTGTCATCGTGGACAGCGGCCGATTTGATTGGGGTAAATCTGGAAAGTTCCCCGGCTTCACTACACCTATTGAAGGTGATGGTGGATGGGTTGGTACCAACTTGGTTGGACACACCTTTTGGGATGTAAGTTCGACATTTTATTTAATGATATACTTGCGTGTTTATATCGAATATTCAGATCTTCCAGGAGAGGTCCTACACTACAAAACTCCGCTATGACCTTCTCCGTGACCTCGGTGCCTGCTTGAGCCCTCATTCTGCTTTCCTGCTCATCCAAGGACGTGAGTTGTTGTTTCTCATGCTGGAAATAATTCGTGCTTATACTATCTTCTTTATAGTGGAAACCCTTTCCCTCCGAGTAGAGCGTCACCTTTCTAATGCGATGGCTCTTGCCCGCTATTTGGATGCACACCCTAAGGTCGCCTGGGTTTCATATCTGGGTCTTGCATCACACCCATACCATGAGGCGGCCAAGAAGTACCTGAAGGGCTTTGGCTGTGTGCTCAGCTTCGGTGTCAAGGGCGGCCGAGGTGATATCATTGTGGACGCGTTGAAGTTGCACTCATCGCTGGCTAACATTGGAAGCGTACATTCTCTGGTATGTTACATATTCACTTGATTTGATCAAGTTGGCTAATTCCTCTCTAACAACAGGTTATTCACCCATGGTCCACTACGCATTCCATGCTGAAAGACGAAGAGAGAATTGCTGCAGGAGTAACTAACGATCTCATTCGCATAAGCGTTGGCACTGAGCACATTGGTGAGTCATTAAATCTCGGCTTCTCAGTTCGAACGCTAATGAAATCGGTTCCTCTTCCAGACGACATCATCGAAGACTTCGAAGTCGCCTTCCAGGCCTTGGAAATACCAGAAGAGGAAGCTGTGAAAGAGGTTGTAAACCCATCCGTATCCAAAATCGAAGATGCTGCGCCAAAGGAGAAAGAGAAGTCTATTATTCCTGATAATATCACTCAAAAGGTCGCCCGATTGGTTCCTAGCTAGTAGAGTTCTTTTCTATACTCTATTCTTTTCTGTATTTGATGGGCAAGAACTTTCATATCATCACGAGCATTTAGTTGTACTATTATAGATATCCATAATTACAATCCATGGTTTATGTCACCTCACTTTTTGCGCGTAAAAGATAAAGATATCGGCGTGCGCACCAGGCGTTTCGTCCCATTCCTTCCTAACATCCTCTATCCGTCTATCGAATTCAGCTTCGGAATGGACGTAACCAAATCCCCCTGCATTCAAGAATGGTGTCTTCTGTCCCTTCCAGACGCCGAGCAGGTTATCTCGTAAATCTGCACCTTCGGGACCAGCCCATCTTCCAACTGGAACGGAGCGCTTTTCGACATGTACGTTTGTGAAGCCAGCTTCTGCCAGCATCCTGGGCATGTGATGGGCACACCGAGTAAATAAGCCTCGGGAGGCGCATAGTTTCTCAACGAATCGACTGTGTCTAACAGTGATAGGCCCGGCTATTCTTTCACCTGCCTCGCAAAGCTGCAACCAACCTCCAGGAGCAACTACTCGATGTATTTCTTTCAAAGCAACTGGCCATTCGACCCGTTTAAGCGCTAGAAACAGTAGACGTTAGTGGACGAGCGCGAATCTGTTGGTCCATTGCGAAGGAAGATCGGTTACGGAGCAGGTTGAGAGCGTTATGTTATCTGGCGGATCGACAGGGAACAGGCGAGCTTCAATATCAATGCCTTCCAGTTTGACAGATGATGGAAGCTCCTTCGCAAAATCAAGTAACCACACCGCTACCAAACCCAGTAAGTATCTGAATATAAAGAAGCAAAATCTGCATACCTGAACCGCTTCCCGTTTCCAACACAAGAGAGTTGTCTTGAAGAGACACAGGAGCAAGTAGAAGTTTCCCGTCGTATACACGCCGCAGAATACGATGCTGCAAAGCGAGTCCCCATTCCAAATTAATATAACATCTCGTTTATATTTTCAAGAGGCAACGCTACCTTTCTCTTTCTGGTTCATCGGATGGAAGGACATAGCTACTGCCAGGAAATCCTGTGTATATTCTAGCCTTGTGTTGGATGGGACGTGGCGCCATCAGTGAGTCTTGAGGAAGATGTAGTAGGAAGGGCATGAGAGCGATTGAAGTACATGGATTGTAATAGGAAAATATAAATGCCAGACTACGTCAAGGACATCTCTTTATCGTCCTTTGCGTAGCATCATGGCTTCCAGAGTGAGCGGAGAATCCTCTACTAATTTAGAGAAGAGCGTGCAAGAAAGGTTCGGATGCCATGGATGGCAGCAGACGAATATAAACCAAAAGCACGTCAAAAATGTCTTTTCATCGTCCTCTGTAACATTCCTTGCTTCCAAGGGATCGTAAATCATTCCGCGGGGCACGGGATAGAAGCTATCGTGACAAGTAATGCTGAGCGGGAGACGTGGCAGCCTGGGGCCTTGGATCTGATTCACTTTGGAATGCTTGCAACTTGCTTGTAATCACTGAGAGAGATGGGCAAAGAGGTAGAAAAATGATTCTTACTAGCACATGGGTTATCGAGTTTTTCGCATGGGATGTCAGATCGGCGCTACTATGTGGCAGAGAGTACGCATGTTCTGATATGCATCCGAAGTCAATGCTACCGGGTGATGCAGAACAGTAAATGAATCACTAATCATTGTAGAGCGCGCAAAGAGCGCCCGTTTTATCGCCTGGAATAGCAACGAGACGGTCAAGAGATATGATTGGATTGGCAAGATGTCCTTTGGATCTGTCGTAGACAACATGTAAATGCCAATCATGCTTCCTGTTGGGTTTATTTTGGACGATGTTCCTCGACAAATGCAATCAGCTATATATAGCACAGAAAGTCGTATAATCCTGATATCAACGTACATCAACCGAGTCCCATAGCCACCACAAATAGATGAAGCTTAAAGCGTCAATACCCATCTACCTTTTCCTATACACCAAGCTCTTCCTTCCAACTCTAGAAACTTCAAAGCATCCTCGACGTGCCAATCTCCAATGTGCCTCCATCGATCATCTTTCTTCATAAATGAAAGGATAGAATCCTTAGTAAACCCACCAGTGAGCACCCGAGGATCTGAGGCATTATGTCTCATCTTCTCGGCCGCATCCGAGAGCGCCTTGATCGCTTTTTCCACCTCTACTGCGAGGTATGCGGGTTTGAGTGGTAGATAAATTTCCTCATCCACACCTGGATCCGAGAGCTCGTCGTCGTCGATCTCCCGGATCGTGCCACTAGTAACACTGAAAACGGTACTGTCTGCACCGATGGTCGAGTTAGAAGATCGCCAGAGGCGACTCATCTCTGAGCATGGATTATCAAGTATAGGTCGAGATTCGCCGTCCCAGAGAACGACGCCACCTTCCTTGAGCAATAACACGATTGCCCACTGAAATAGTCGCTTCATCTTTGGACCGATATTTGACTCTAGTGCGGTACGGCGTTTCTGGCTGGCTCCGGTCTCCTTAGCCTTCTTCCGTTCCTCTTTGATTCTTCTCTTAACTACCCTCTTTGCCAACTCGCGTAGTTCCGGGACGCGCCGCAGATACGACAAGGTAAACCCACGGATGTTGGACTGCGGCTTTGCGGATGAGACTGTAGTTGAATATATTGGTTCGCTGCCACCAAACCTTAGTGCAGGTACTCTCGGTCTTGGGGTACTTTCCGAGGTGCCAGCCGTTATCTTAGCTCGCGGTGTGTGGTCTTCGTGACGGTGTCGTGACGGTTTCGTAGGAGTAGATGGGACCAAGGTAAGTGAAGTGCCGACAGCCATGTCTGAATCATAATCGGATTCTCGTACAGGTTCCGGCGTAAAATCAGGAGCATGGTCCATATAGTGCTTCATATAAATGCGAAAAGTATTATCTGTCAGGTCGCGTGAATGAAGTCGAGACGGGTGACGAAGTTTCTGAGGAGTCTAATCATCATGTTAGCAAACCGAACTTCAAATGAGAACGAGAGACAAACAAGTTGACCAGCTTCGGACTTGGTGGGACTGTAGGTTGCAGAGGATTCTGAATCAGAGACAACAGTAGAAGGGGTAGAAGGCTCTTGAATTCGAGCTGGAGTCATTGGAGGCGGAGGTAGCGTAGGCAGGGGTGGAATACTGAAGGGTTCATCGAGAGAATATGTCATTCGGTGTAATTCACGAACTGCACGACAGTGGTTGAGCTCATCATTTGCGGAGCTGCAGCGTACTAAAATACAATCAGTACGTTGCTATTTTCATGAAACTTAGGATACTCCTACCTATTCGTTCTATAATGATTTGCCGCGAATCGAACTTTCGTTGCACTTTCCCAATTACTCGAACGAACTGACCGACATATGCGATAGGTTTGGGAAGAGGCTCTGGTTCTGGTTTCTTCGGAGGCTGAGACTTAGATTGAACAGTCTTGGGCGGTGGCATCTGTAAATGATTACAATCGACGACAGAGGTTCCATCATCGACTTTATAACTTTCAGATTTCATCCACGGCAATGAGATATCCAGACACTCACTGGAATAAATAACTCTTTTCTCGTATGCTTGCACACCAATTACCATCCCTACCACTTTGACCGTTCGGCACGGTACTCGACCCAACCAGAAGAAATCACTGTTGTCTACATTCCTAAATCACCTAGTGGTATATATTCTTGGCTAAAACCGACCTTCAGTGTCATTCTCCTTCATCTGGAGAACATCTCGTAAAGAACATGGCGCAACAGCATCGGGTGTAAGTGTCCATGCCCAAAGTTCCTGGGTCGTTGGTTTCCGACAGCCCTCGTCAGATAGGCATCTTCGCTTCGATGGCGATAATTGAATGACTGAATATCGATCTGTCGATTTAGATATTGATTTGGCCGCTACAGTAACAGTAGCGGTAGAACTCATAGACGCGACAGGATTCTTGAATTAATTGCAAGATAGAAGAGCAAGCTTGAGGAGATCAGGTTGTTCTAAAGCATGAAATGGACCAATATAAGCAAACAGCGCTTGTCCTGGGGGTAGAGTGTCGATAACGATGGTGGTTGCTGGTCAAGTCATGGCGGTCAAGTTCACTTCGGCAGTGGTTAGAAGTCACAAACACGAACTGTCACGAATCACGCCTATTGTGACATCAACAATGTGGTTCGCAAGGTCGCGTACAGGAACTTGAAGTGCGAATAGGTGGTACTACAAGAATGCCATTTGTACACTAGAAAAAGAATGAAATAGGTATACATAGTGCGATGTCGTAATAACAATAACAATACAATATAACTAGAAAGCGATTGAATGACGTATCAGTCCGATTGAGTGCAAATTTCTAGTATCTACCACCAACTATCAGAATCGTTCAGAGCGAATTCGTCAGTTGCATGTCATAGCCGGACCCTCTTAGTATCACCACCCTCTCCTACATCTCGTTGACCAAGGATTTCTCTACCTGGACCTGCAGCGACGGCCTGCTGTAGCCCCATACCTGGTCTTGAGCCTCTATAATTTGAACTTGCACTTGATGACCTGGATGCGCAGAGGTTATTAATACAGACGTTCAGGGTGACAGGGAAACACAAACCCCATAGTCTCAGCCGGTCGCTTTATCCCTACTCCAGTGTTCGGCGGTCCAGATTTCATTGCATGTTCCTATGAGAGAATGGTTAACACACAAAGGACGAAAACATGAATGTGATAACGTACCCTCCCAGGTGGAAATTGGAACCCACCTGAAGGCATAGCGGTACAATTTTCTGGCCTGTTACCGCCAGCTTTGGGCTGGTTTTCACTTGACCCATGGTTCTGCTGGAGAGCTATCGACTGCTGGTTCAGATTCGAGTTTGAGATTTGCTGTGGTCGTGATTGAGCCTGGCGAGGCCCTGTACCTTGGTTAGCACTAAAACCATTGCTTGGAGGATTCGAAAGTCGTTGATGATGTTGCTGAGGTTGTTGCGGTAGAAGCCTGGATAATATTCCTGTTGCTGATCCAGAATTGTTCGGATTTGGAGGTGTGGTACTGCTTGCATTCAGAGCAGCAGAAATTGCATTCATCCGCGCTGCACTCCTGCTACTTGAACTCGTGCTCCCACTCGCAGAGGTATCAGCACTAGTAGTAACTCCACCCCTAACAGGAACACCAATACTCGTATTGCCCCCGTTGTCCGGGCTCGTCTCGTCCGCGTTATCAAAATGAATGGGAGGACCCATATCTTCATCCTCAATTGATCGTCCTCCAGCGTCCTCCTCTTGAATAGGCCGTCCCCTATCAGCAACAGACTCTCCTATGATTTGACTCAGATTGCCCTCTCCAAGGTCAATTGCAGCAAGGAAGGCATCATCGTCATCTGAATAGAAGTGGAATGAATCGTCTGATTCACATTCAGTCTTCGACGCAGCCTGAGCTGAAGGCGCAGCTAGTGGAGGCGGTTTCTGCTGCGGAGGCTCTGCGAAGGTGACTTTGCGATCTACTTGCTGGGGCTGCTGCTGAGGGGGTCGGCATTGGGGTGGTTGGGGATGACGGGAAGTGGCGATGGGAGTATTCAATCCTGTTAATTGCTGTTGTCGTTCAGGTGCCTTTCCTTTTGCATTTGCAGATTGAACATACGAGGTCGATAAGTTGGAAGCTGGGGAGATGGAAGAAGAGTCTGCAGATCCGGATCCTGATGTATAAACCTCATTGCGCATATGGGGAGGTAAAGATGTTAGTGGTTTCGATTGATTAGACTGGTCTTGTCCTTGGGGCGGACGGTTCGGTGTTTGATTAGCATTATTTGGCTGCATAGGGAGTTTAGGAGGAGGCATAGAGTGTGAGTTGGGCATTGAGGTGGAGGTGGAGGCAATGTTAGGCTTGGTTTCTTCGAATTCAGGTCGTCTATGTAGTTCAGTGCGGTCAAATTTGGGCTATAAGATATATTAGTCAGTGTATGCACGCTATATGCGCAATGTTTTGGAAGCGTACCGGAGGAATTTTGATTTTGACGATTTCTTGTGTATAAGACTTGTCATACAAGCAGTTGCCCAGAAGGTTTCCAAAGTTTCGAAGAGCGCGTTTCAATCCATCTGTAACGGCTTCTTTCTTGCACTAAGGCAGATTAGTTATGCAGAGAGCTCAACGGGAAGATAACTAAGACGAACCTTATCCAATGCTGCCCCTTTCCCCTTCGAGTTCTCCAACATCCCGTATCCTATGTCTTCGTGACATACCCCATCCCTCAACGTAACCCTCATAATAGCGGTGACTCCAACATTATATCTCCGCGTCTCTTCATTATAGTCGAGAAAGTCTGTAGTAAGGCTGACCACATTTGAACTCCAGCCGTTGAATCCGAAGACCTCATTGGCAAGGTTGATGACTTTCCAGCCTTCCACATACACAAGCTTTGAACCACCTCCAGGACCTGGACGTTGAGAGATGTATTCAGGACCGAGCTTTTGGTCGAGTTTGACTTGAAGGCTAGCTATCTTAGCTGCAGTAGCGTCAGAGATACCTTCTGCGAAGGAGGCCTCCGATCCGAAGAACGAAAAAGATTGCTGGCCAAATGGCGCAGGTGTGCCATGCATGCGAGGATCGAATGATACGTTTCCGGAGGTCGTTAATGATGACCCAAAAGACTGATTCATTGAGGAGAAAGCGCCGTAAGAGTTGAGGAGATGTCCACTGAAAGCACCAGCCATGAACTGCTAACAGGGCTCAGGCTTTTTATCGTGTTACCAGGGTGTCCTGTGTAGCCTGAAGGAGGTGTGAGCCGGTGTGGATCAGTAGTAAGAAATCCAAGAAGTGAGTAGACCAAGAGTAGACTGTGGCTTTTGAAGGAGGCGATTGTTCAAACACTTGACTCGACGCGAGTGACAATGATGGACACTGAACGGACACGAGCATTCTAAACTGGGACATCAAACGCACTACATCACGTGGGCTGCGTTTGCGGCGCGTCAACCCGACGCGTTGCTAAATTAGTTCTGCACAGCTTCACCTTGGCGAAGCGCGAGAATCTCCGTGTTCAATGGAGTGACCCTCCCACGACAGCAACATAATTAAGGGGCTCTACCGTACTGCTGGTGAAAGAATCGCACCGCCAAGCGCAGAACAAGATCCTTCTCATCGATTCTATGTTGTCATTGATCATGTGCCTGGAATTAACATCGTTTCTCTATGTCTGAACATGTAAAGCCCACGCCCGTCGTGCTCATCAGCCGAACTTCATTCCCTATTGTGATATTAAGTCGGTGCCGATGTAAAAATACTTCGCTGCCATCAAGTTGCGCGCTGGGCTCGCCCTCACAGCTCCAACATCAGAAATGAAATCGTAAGCCCAGAATCAAGGCACAACAGACGTGAGATGTATTGACTCGTAACATTCCCTCTTATGAGAACCTATGAAGCTTATATAGGTTATTCTTGAGAACATCTAAACCACAACGCGCGCGGCTACGCATAAAGCAATGCATAAGGAGTATGAAGGACGACGATGAGAATGTAACTATCCGCACTAAGTCGTTGGCCGAGTGGTACTCTCACCAAAGGTTTGAAACAGTGGAGCAGTTCTCATAGTTTCAACAGCGAATGAACGGTGTGGAATATCAAATTATATTTTGAATGAGGATACAGGATGTTGAGGTATGGAGACTAACTCTCTGTATAGTTAGTACATAGTGGACACTTATATAATACGTACCTTCATTTCTATCCGATTTCCTCCTCCGTACACCTAAGGCGTGTTACCCACAACTGAGGGCATATATCTTCTATTCGGATCTTCGTACTCTCGTACATTCATCCCAGCTCGTCGCATCCCGTGTACCCCCTACAGATCCACTGCCTCAACAGAGGTGCTGAGCTTACATTTCCAGCGAATGATGTCGTTCCAGGATTCAGCAGTGTACCAAAGGTTGAACCCTCCGCATTCTCCTGCACTCATCGCCTCCACAGAAAAAGTTCGAGATGTAAAGATTAGCCCAGATGGCAGATGTATCCTCTATCAGGTCCAGCCATTTTATAAAGTCGATCGAACAACGGCTGCTCTCTGGCTTGCCCGAACAGATGTTGAACAGAGCGCTCGACAACTGACCAGCGGAGAGTTTAACGACAAGGCAGCTGTGTGGCATCCTAATGGCAAACGAGTAGTCTTCCTGTCGGACAGACATAGTCCTGGAAAGTCGCCGTTGCTATACACTGTCCTTGTAGAGGCTAGTATTGATACAGAACCCGTAGTTCTATCGACGGGCTTTGGTAAGAAAGGGGTACAGGCATTTGACATATCACCCGATGGCAAATATATTGCCTTCACCAGTGTCGACGATCCAACAGA
The DNA here is from genome assembly GCA_004379715.1 of Crucibulum laeve. Classification (NCBI taxonomy): domain Eukaryota; kingdom Fungi; phylum Basidiomycota; class Agaricomycetes; order Agaricales; family Nidulariaceae; genus Crucibulum; species Crucibulum laeve. The sequence goes on from ML213690.1 coordinate 18,307, forward strand.
TGAGGACTTGAAGAAATTCCAGGAGAAAGACGATGCCCGAGAGTACGGCTCAAAGTCTGGATTATCCAGGTTAAGACTGTATGACTTCGCCACACAGAACATCTCAACCACGCAAGGCATACGGCAGGATATGCATGTCGAGAGCTTCACTTGGAGCCCAGATAGCAAAGAGCTCCTCTATCGCTTGCGACAGAACCGTGGCAGTGAATATAGCGAGATGGAGATTGTGGTGGAAAGAATCATGATCGACGGTTTTGAATGTCCAAAGTCGGTGAGCTCGTATCCGCGCTCACCTTCTGGCCCGAATATCTGGCTATCATCAGGTCATGTCGCCACTTTGCAAAGTTACGAGCCTCATAATTCTCTCGATGCGCGGACGCTCTTCGGTCAACGCATTGACCAGAATTGGAGGGTCGACAAGAGTGCTAAACGCGTGGCCAAGCTGTATGGAGTCACAGAGGATGCTGTTCGCATCGTCAACCTGGGTGCAAGCAGCGCTGGCGACGGGATGGTTGCGGTGGAAGTCTGCAAAGATGTCGATACTCACATTGACGTGGTTCTCTTCAGCAAACATGATGTGAAGACGCTCTTCACCCTATTCCAAACCAACGAAGAGGCTATTTGGTTCGGTGCTTGGGACGCAAAAAAAGTCTTGACAGAAAGCGGAGAAGTATCCTTCGTCTTCGCTGCAGTACTAAGCTCGGGAATCAGACACCAGCCTCCTAATGTTTGGGCAGGTCGGGTGGTCGGCAGTAATGGAGGGACCGTTTTGGAGAAGTTGCGATTATCATCGCATCTCCAGTGGCTAACAGATGCTCCGATGATCAAGGCGGAAGTCATTCATTGGAAAGCAACAGATGGGACGCAATTGAATGGGGTGGTTAGGTACCCACCAGGATACAGCGCATCTAGTGGAGTTCTTCCTACAATCCTATTCATCCATGGAGGGCCGTATAGGTAAGTAACGTCCAGTTTCAGAGAGTTGGGGCTCGAGACTGATGTCATCTTGTTTCTAGGAGGGACATACCTGGTGAGTAAAGATGGTGCAAAGCACTCGAGTTCTCGTACTGATATCCCCTGACCAACTTCTAAGATTACATGCCCTATTTTTGCAACTGGAGGGAGCTCTTGGCGTCGGCCGGATATCTAGTGGTCTCTGCCAACTATAGAGGAAGTCAGTAGCCACCTCAATCTATGAATACTTATAAGATCTTTACCAGAACCCTTTTGCTCTAGGTCAAGGCCGAGGCCACCAATTCGCTCATGCCGCAAACTACGGTGTTGGTGTCCACGATTGGGCAGATTGTGAGAGTATGGTGGACGAGGTGATCCGCCGTGGTATTGCAGATCCACAGAGGTTGGGCGTTGCTGGGTGGAGTCATGGTATGTTGAAATTCGGCATGATGAACGTGGCGTTAAAAAGCATCTTATTTTGTATCTCAGGAGGGTCCTTGACGGCATGGGGTGTGACCCAGACGAAAAGCCGTTTCAGGGCTGCTATCGTCGGGGCTGGTGCGACGAACTGGGAGGGGATGGTGATGGAGTCCGGTTCACCTGAATTGGAGGTGAGCAGGTATTTCGGTTGTAATCGGTGAATGAATTGACGCAGATTCTAGGCGGCTATTGGACGATCTGTACCTTGGGACCATAGTGGTGCACTTCAATCGATCAGGAAGAACAGTCCAGTTCACTCGATTTCGGGTGTGACGACCGCCGTTCTGATTTTGCATGGTGAGAAGGATGAACGAGTACCCGTCGCCCAAGCTCTTGGGTTTTGGAGAGGACTCAAGAGAAAGGCTGAAGGTAGAGCAAGAGAGGCTGCTCAGATGGTCGTTTATCCTAGGGAACCACATGGGTGAGCTATGTTGGTCAAGACGAACAAGGTAACTGACCTATTCTTTTTGCAGGTTTGTGGAACGAAAGCACGCAGAAGACGTGCTTCGTCGAGTTCTTGAGCATTTCAATAATTACCTTTGATGAAATTCATGATGTAGGATATAATAGTAGTCAACCTGTCAGCTAAAGAAATATAATAAGCTCTAGAAAGACAACAGATACAACACTTGTGAGGGTATGAAGTACAGGGTATGAGAGTTCCATAGTAATCCACAGTAGCGAAAGGAAAATCTATAACCGAAGCCATTTTCATGGGACTGACTCGTCTAATCTGGCGAGGTCATCTTTAGCTGTCAATAACACCTCCTACAATATCATCAGTCACGATTCTCTGGAGGTGGAATAAAGAAAACACACAGTAACCAACGCTTGCCGAGCCTCGTCCTTGATCTCTTTCCATCGATCCTCGTATGCTCGCAAAAGTTCATCGTATTCATCTCTCTGCCGCCGATCACCCCTCATTGCAGTCCTGATAACAGATCTCAGAACACAAATACCAGCAACCCACTCGACCTCATCCGATTCCCAAACGGCATCCCTCGCCATCATCTCCGAGAACGCTCTCCCGATCGCATATCCATAAAGGCTATTAGCTTCAGCATCGCTAACCCGGCCCATCGCCATTATCCCAAGCTCCAGCGCAGCAGCATGGATTCGAGCCCATTGAATATGATCCTTCCTCCTCTGCCTATCGCTCGCAATTCGCTGCATTTCATCGGATAACGACGAAGACGAAGTCGCAGGTAGTGTTGCGGATCGTTGAGCGGTGGGTCGTGTAGAGGCATTTAACATCCACGTTGAGAACCTGCGAATCTGCATTTGCAATGCCCGAGGGCCAGCAAGAGGTCCAGAGACGCCTGCATGAATGATATTGGTACTAAAATAGGAGGACGCGTCTAAGAACCGCCGGAGATGCGTGTGGGGATCTCGATTGTATGAACTCGAGCTTTCTGAAGACACTGCATCGAAGAGGGCATCAACTGCGGTCGTAAGAGGTGTTGAGGAAGGGTGAGCTAGTACATAGCTCTGGATCATAGAAGCGAGGGTAGAAGAGTCGACGCCCTGTAAGAAGGCTTCGCGGAGTGTACTTTGCGATATGTTCATCGTCTGTATTGGATGGCTGTGCGGGATATGGGGAGAAGGAGTAGGTGTAGCATGAACGGGGGGAGGGACTAGACTTGATGTCGGCTGCAGACCACCATATTGAATGGGAGAGATAATCGTCTGCGGGGTAGCTACGGGGCTGTTATGGCTGCTTTCCGCGTGAGAGTAAGGAACGATATTGGGAGTCGCAACGTTGGTATTCCATGGGAGCTCGTTTGCATGAGCGGCTGCAATGGAAGGTTAGAGATATGGATATTAAATTGTGGCTGGGTGCATGTAGAACATGCCTTTCTCTGCAGCTTTTTTCGCAGACCTTGGTCTTCCTTCTAGCTTCCTCCTGGTCCTACCAATGGTATTCTTGAACCAGTTATATATTTGCTACACGGGACCGCACATGTTCAGGGATATTTGATATGGGTGACAGAGGAAGCAACTCACTTCCTTGAAGCGCGACTCCGATTCCTCAACGCCTACAAATTCATCGGGGAGCCCAAAGCGCACGATGAAATCCGAGGCCCGTTCGAGTGCGAATTTCTTTGCATCGCCCCTTATCGAACCTTGCGATCTGCGTTCGAATTCGGGGAGGTTACTATACGTAAAGAGTGGGCATTAGGACGAGTGAGCACAGAGCAGCGGAAGAGTGCCGTAAGAATAGCTTATACCTCTTGAGAAAGGCGAGCTGCTGGTCGGTGTAAGCTTTGGGCAGACGCGGCTTGTGTACCCTGGGATCGCTAGACATTGGGCTGAACGGCATCTACTCGAGATTCCAGCTATCTGGGCTCAATCCAAGTTGCACCCAAGCTGCATCCCAGGACCGTCAGTAGTCGGCATCATCCGAGATTCTCTCCTTTTCGGATTCACTCAAAAGGAGATTGCACAACATTGCACGGAATAATAATCAAAGGGTTCCAGTAGTATTCACAATCCGTACAATATATACCTCTAGAGCGGACGGATATTATGGTATAATAAAAGTAACAAGTGTATCAGTTAATATTAAGTAGGGTCCTAGTTGCTAGGTTTTCGGCTGACAACGAGGTACATAGGCGTGAACAGCTTCAGAAGATGCGGTCAGGTAAGATTCGTGATTGTAAATCAATATTACATACCTTCATCTGTCCACCCTTCACCAGTGCGTCAGCAGCCACCTTCAACGACTCGCTGACGTCGTATGTGCCCTTGGGTAGAATACCAAAGAGTTCCATCAGACGGATGGCGTTGTGGCTGACGAGCTTGCCGCTCCAACTCATACGCCAGACGGTGAGGTAGTCCCAGAACGTCTGTGCTTTGCTGATATCACCCTCCAATGGGTAGTACCAGGGCACGGCGTCCTGACGGTCAGCGAGGTCCTCCTCGTGCTCGATCTGGAAGCCAACGGTCTTGAGCGCCTCGCGTGCGAGACGGAGAGGGCGCATCTCCGGGATACCGTTGCCCAGCTCAATCTGGTGAGCGAGAGCCTTATGCTCAGGGTTGGAGGCATCCCAATCGTCGGTCATGCACCATTCGTAAACACCGAACTGGAGGTATCATCAAAATCCATTCACTCAGGTGACGTAGAGGTAGAACTCACCACTCCTCCGGGCTTAAGAACCTTGAAGATCTCGCCGTAAACGCCCTCCCATGTAGGCGCGTGCACAGTTGCCTCAATGGCGTAAACTATCAGATATGGTAAGCAAAACCTATGCTTGATATAGTATGGTTGAACATACCAGCATCAAAGTAGTTTTCGCCAAACTGCTCAGCGAGCTTCATGAAGTCACCCTTGACGAAGGTGACCTGGTTCTGCAATCCAGCCTTCTGCGTATAACGGCGTGCACGCTGGATCTGGAAGTCATTGTTGTTCAAGCCGATAATTTGCGCGTCGGAGAACTGTGCAATCTCGCGCGCGGGTCCACCAACACCGCATCCGACGTCGAGTACACGCATGCCAGGACGGAGGTTCATCTGGGCAGCGAGGTAGTGTTCATGGCGGGCGAGGGAGGCGAGGAAGGCTTCGCCCTTGTAGAAGCGAGAGAAGTGGAAGGATTGGGCCCAGCCGTACTCGTACAGCTCGGTAGCACCGTCGTAATAGCCTGCTGGAGGGTAAGAAATATGTCAAATTATAGAGTATGAAGAGATACTTGCCGTTAACAACCTCTGTGTAGGAGTTAAGGCGCTTCTCATTGTCCTCTCCCTGCTCCTTAGTGGGGTCCTCATGCCAGAACTTGGTATAGTTCTCGATGCGGTTGTCGACGCGACCATCGGAGCGTGCGGTAGTCTGGGCAGCCATAGTAATTCTAAACGCAAGAAATTCTAGTCAGCTACTGTTCTCTGCAATGATTGCATACAAATGAATGCATATGCCACGAAAGCAAGTGAGCCAGAGACTTGAATGGGTCCCTAAGGAATCCAAACGCATTGCGCACAGTGCACTCGCGACTAAATGCTTTCATCAAGAAGAATGAGTAGAAGGCAAGCCGTACTCACAGAAGAAAGGCGGAGAGGTGGGGGAAGGAAGGAAGGTGGTGGTGGGATAAATGAATAGGATGGGCTGACTTTTTAAAGCAAAGCGACGGCTTGTCGAAATCAGCTCACTTCCAAACTTTTTTTATGTCAACCCTGAAAACACGTGATCGTACCTTATACGGAGCGAATCCCAGCGCCATGGGAGGCGCCCGACGGGTTTCCTCTAGGCGCTCAACCACAAAGGCGTAAATCCTATCTCTGAGCTCCGTGTAGAACGTATAGCTCATTTTTATACTGTCCAAAGAATAAGAGAAACGAGCTATCTTTGAATTTATCATTTTCTTCTCGTCGAGGAAATACAACATCGTTACCAAAGAGCCAACTTCCAAGCCCATCGAAATACCCGAAGACACGAGTTGAAGCACGTATATGCCCCTATTGGCTTCCTGCCCCTCCCTAGTCATCCAACTTGCGTCGAATACATCATGGGCACTTTTTGGCGTTAACCACAGTCAATAAGATTTCATTAGGGATGAAAGGCGTCGAAGTGCATTGGATTATCCCGGGATTTCGAGGTGGAGCAAGGTATGTAAGCGACATTGACACAGGGCACTTGAGGCTAACCTTGGGTTTTTCTACGTGACATGTCTTCATTTGAAGAACAAACAGAAGTGCTCGAAAATAATGTGGAAAACAGTCAACGATGAGACACCTCTGCGAGATTTCTGATTTTTCATCACTGCTCAATCGTCTTATACAGTAGCTTCTTGAGAAAGCTCACGCTTAGTAAACCACTGATTCTGATTCCCGTCCACAGAAATAAAAACTTACAAGAGTGTGTCAGAGCACGTGTGTAGGTGATTGTATGAATGCTCCACGAGTGTTTTAAACAAGAGCTTCCTAGGTGCGTCGGTCTTTTTGATCTTCTTTCCGATCCTTTGGTATGCTTTTTATCATCGAACTTCCCAATACATTCCCTTCCCTTGGTGTAGGTGATTGTACGAATTCTCCACGAGTGTTCTTGACAAGGGCTTCTTAGATCCCTCGGTCTTCTGGATCTTCTTTCCGATCCTTTTTATCATCGAAGTTCCCAATATATTCCCTTCCGTTGGTTCGAGGGATGACTATCAACAGCAACGCCTACGAACAATCGGTTCGCATCTACTATTTCGTGTGTAAAAGAGAAGTTCGTCACTTCCAATTTCTCGCCTTCCCATCGAGTGTTGTACTATAGTCACATGCATTTATATTTCAGTGCTACACATACGGTTCCCGAACGTCTATCTATACTCTTTTTTTTTTTTCGCGAAGACTTAACCACGAGTTTCTACTCATCTCGTTTTAGATCAGCCGTCACACCTTGCTCTCACTTGGCGCGAGTTCTGAAATTATGCATGAGGAGCTGATTTTATATTTTTTACTCTTCCAAATCGCATGCAGCTAGCTTACTCTTTATGATGGCCGCTATAATTCTCAATGGCCGTGGTTTCTGTCTCGACCTAAAAATCATCTGGAAAAAACGCTCAGCAGGAAGACGCCTCTTGGACATTTCTGACTTTATATCACTGCTCTAACTTCTGTCTAAATTGACTCCATGGACTTATAACTTGACTGTTGGGAAAGCTGTACTTACTGCATATTCGAAGTCCAGTCCAGGGAATAAAGGCTTGCTCCGGAGTGCATCGTGATTAGATTAATGTTCCGTGAGTATTGTTCATGTTGATACGATCTTCCTGGGTATTTTATGCTTCTTATTCTGCCTTCAATCCTTGCAAGAGATTCTTCTATCTTCAGAGCTCCAGACGCGTTCAGCTCCCCTAGTGTGAGATGCGACTTTTAACAGAAGCGCCTATTATCTGGCGAGAAGTATTGTCACTTTTGACTTCCTACCCGTTCTCATGATATATTCGATTACAGCCAAATTAAACTTTCAATGCTGCACATACAGTTGAATTTCTTTCAAAGATCTCACTATGAGTGCTACTTATTTCTTTGCAGTCAAAATATCTCCACGCGGCGTGAGATCTGAGATCTGAACCTGTATACAAGCAGCGGTGCAGAATTATTTTGTTCCTCTTCGAAATCACATGCAGCTTACTCAATATTTATGCTGGCTGCTAAAATCCCCGAAGGCCGTGGTTCCTACCTCAACACTCGTCGACGGCTGTCAGTAGCATCTCACTCCCATTTACCCCTCGACGTCCTCGTGTCCAAATGACAGGTTTTCACTTTCTCAGAAGGGTCTTCCCGTTAAGTTAATTTTCTATCTTTGTAAGGCGAACGGTGGATATCATGTCTTCTCGAAACTCTATGTAAAGCCTAGTTTCTAATCGTTTATTTGTAGGCAGAATAGTCTTACATCTTGGCTTGCCAGTTTGAACGAGGTGAGTTCTGAAACTGTATATAAATTGTGGAGCTGATTTCATTTCTTTTAGCCTTCGAAATCGCATGCTTGATTTATTCATTGCCATTCACTTCTACGGCTATTGGCCTCCACATTATACTAGCTTCGGCGGTTACAAGCAATGATACATTCCCGTTTACCCGTCCACACACTGTTCATCTCCAAACGACGATTTTTTCACTTTGATACAAAGCTTCTTCTCTCAAGCTAGTCTTCTATCTCTGCAACCATTCTATCTTATCGTGTTCTCAACATATGCAGCCCACTCCGATAGTATCGCCGCCCATTCTAGTAAAGGTTCTCAGAGAGGTCGATAGAACATTGAATGTCGATGATTTTGGTTTCCCCTTTCACGCGAACGGAACGATATACTGGGTCGCATTCTATTTTTACCTTGCTACCGAAATCCGGCTGCTTATCGACACTGCCATAAATTCGATATGCATGACTACATGGAAATTAATTTCTGGTTTGGGGTACCCTACTCATGGCCAGTGGACAGTATCTCTCGGCCGACATTTGTCGACTACATCTAATAATTTTGTCCTCGAAGGAAGGAAGTGGGCTTCTTAATATCCGGGCGGACACTTTCACGGACCGAACGACATAACAGTATCTCAGATGTTTCCTTTACTTCTCTGCTCGGTCCTATTTAACCGGCACTTGCTACATTTTTTCTAGCTTTTGTTTGGCAGGAGATAGGTGGAAAGATTATCGCCGTTTGGTGTAATCCATTGATCTTTGAGTATATATCCGAGGCCTCGAGGATCGTACCGATATTTCAAACATTATCTTGCGAAGATCAGGTCTATTTGTTATCCTACCCCGAGGAACGCCAACCACGCCCAAATAACGGTGTGGGGACACCCGAATGGGTAACGATGCTTCCTTTCTCAGCGGATCTATTCGTGCCGGCGGTTTGGAAGTAGCGTAGTGAATGGTTGACTCTTGAAGGCATCATTCATATCTTATAGCGGAACCATATTGGTGCACCCCTTGACAATTTTTTTGACCGGAAGTTTAGGTATTGCTAGCGCCCGCCCCGGAGACCGGAACGCCTACCATACAAATACTCCAGCAGATTCACTTTCAGCCTTTGCCGGATCTACTATAATAGATGCCGGACTATATTTTCATACTGTGCCTTCTTAAGTTCTGCTTGTCCGAAGGCGTACCATCGTCTCACGACTATTGAGCAATCCGCTTCCTTCGTCTTCTGAACACGCGCGTCTCAGTAGAAACTTGATCTTCTCTCCCGGAGGAAGGTCGAGGACACGCGGAATATGCAAGCGCACATAGCGCTATACGTGCAAGACCAACATATGACGTCGATTATAGTGATTCCTACTAGGCACGTCTTACATTAAGTATATTATTCTCGACGCTCCCGCTGCTGTAAAGGCCGACGACGTAGGATATCAACTACAGCTCTACTTCGGTATGTTCCGCTTTCTTTGTAGCTCTATCAATCAATGAGAAACAGAATCTTCAACTACAGCTGAGTATACGACTTCGTCCGAAAATCGCAACTGTCTTGTTTCGCCATTGGTTCAGTTTAGACTACCTAGGTGGCAAGAAAAAGGTATTTATCCACTTTCAGTGCAGTCCCTCTACCTCCACGTATCCACCTCCGATACTCGCGACATCAACATTCTTGGCAAAGAAGTATTTCTGAACTTCTGTGGATTGAAATGCATGGTGGAGCAATGCGGTACATTGTCGTGGTGTTATGACCTTTTCTCGACAGTGACACTTGCATGCCGTTACTGATATCGTCAATGCCCGCCAAGCTGCAGATTAAAAATAGACCTCTTTGATCGCCGCCCTGAACTGCGTTACTACGGCCACCTCTAAATCTTGACAGCATCGAGTTCCTAGTTCTAGTATCATCTCTATGCCTTCCTATCTTCGGCCGACTGTAACAGACGACCTCTTCACTAAACTTCGGATACCATGTCCCCTGACCATACGAAATATCTCCACAAACAAGCGTTAAAACCTATTTCCTGTATGTGTATCAGCTCAACATCCGTAAGATATCATCTGACATCGCTTACGTTTCAGTGCTGTGAAAAAATCAAGTAAATGGTAGACCTAAGTCGTATAGTTCTCTCCACTCATAACTTAATTCGCGAGGCATTTCCCGGGCTTTCTCAAGAACGACGCTTAAGCGTTGATGCCTACGCGTTAAGTAGGAACCATTTATTTCTTCCCAAAATATTGTGCCTGGTGCATATATATGATGGACTTGGGTCACTTGCTTGTCCTCGAGTCGATTGTAGTAAAGAAGTTTTAAACTCTGTCTCCTTTGCCCTCTAATTAATTGAACAGAATTTTTTTAAACCCACGTACCTTGATGCAAAACAACCGATAGTCGCGGAATGATATCGACCACTTCGTGCCAATTTTTTTTAATATTGCCTGTCTTTACATGAAACCAAGCAGTTGCAGAGGCATATGGTGTCTTGCATGGTACTATTGTATCAACAGCTATGTGACGGATAAATGTGTTTTATTTTTATTCAAGCTGTACGAATTCGTGCCGGACACCGGCATCGGATCATTGCAGCCGGCAACGGGTTTGAGAAATGGATTCTTCGGCCAAGTTCAACCACATTCCTTTCTTCCTTCTTCCATAAACTAAGTGTTCTATGAGCAACGAGGTATCTTAACATAGCGGCAGTATCCATGCTTTATACGGAAATACTTGGGATACGGATGAATACCTTCCTCCGGGTGGGAGCCTCTGACGGTGTTTAATTTGGTAAAGCGCGAAATCTACAACGCCCATCTGTCGTCTCCTCCCGTTCTTCCCACCAGGTGTCATGTCGGCCGAAGCGAAGCTTGTGTGCATGCACCTGGAATGTATTTTCAGATCTAAGGCTTGAGCGCGTTAAACCCGGCACCTTTGACCTGAGATTTACCCCGCATTCTCTGTGATCGTCTCATCTCTCCGTCCGTGGTGGATTCCCCACATGATGGCAAGGAGAATATCTGACTTGCTATTTGGGGCGAAAGAATCCGAAATCGTATATACCTTGGTGAGTGGGTGACGTTATGGAGCTCAGTAGATAAATAGGCCCTCTGGGCCAATTTCTCTTCATCAACTCGAGCTTAGCTGTTCGCTTCCTCTGCCACCTGATTTTCAACCATCCTTTCACCATGACCGTTGAAACTCAACATGAGCTGACGAAAGGCTACGACGAAAAGATCGAAAATGCCTCTGACTCCGACGCAGGACATACCCCCTTCGTTGGGGAGAAGTCCGAGGAAGAGAAACGACTAGTTCGCAAGCTGGACAACCGCATTCTCCCTATTGCTTGTCTCCTCTATCTCTTTGCTTGTATGCCACATGTTCATCGTACGATGGACTAGATACTGACCTAACTACTGGTAGACCTCGACCGATCAAATTTGGGGAATGCTCGACTCCAAGGTCTACCCGAGGACGTACTTGGTGGTGACAAAACAGGTGTCCTCTTCGACTGGGTTAACTCGGTTTTCTTCTTTTCATACGTATGTATTCTCCATCGTCAATACTGCTAGATGATTTGTTTAGAACTCTGTATTTGATCATTTTAGATCCTTTGCCAAGTTCCGGCCACAATTTTATCTAAACTGTTCCCTCCTAGAGTATGGATGGCGGCTGCCGCTGTCGGATGGGGGCTCTCTTCTACCTTGATGGTAAGCGATAAGCTCTGCCGTTACATTCCAACCCTAATTCTATTTTTAATAGGCCTCTGGCTTTAGCTTTGGCGGTTTAATCACGGCCAGAATATTTTTAGGCATTTTCGAGGCCGGATTCGGGCCTGCAATTCCTCTCTACTTCTGTATGTTGCTCTCCTTTATATATATATAATCTGAATCTTACCAGTGTATTGGATGTAGCGTTCTTCTATACCAAGGCTGAAATGGGACTCCGAGTGGGTTTTGTTTGAGTGAGGTCTAAGTTTGTCGCGCTGACTATATTGGTTTCAGATGGCATATTGGTTCGGGTTTGCTGCAGTAGCTGGAGCTTTTGGTGGTCTCATCGCATTTGGAATTCAACATGTTCATGCTGCAGTACAAAACTGGAGGCTCCTCTTCATAGTCGAGGTGATAAACTTTCCCAATCTGATATATTCCCTTTCTGACATTTTATTCACCCTGGCATCCAGGGTATCCCAGCCGTGTTGCTTGGAATTTTGACTTTGTTTTTGCTCCCCAATCGCCCGGAGTCTACTACTTTCCTCAATGAGAGGGAACGGGCTATCGCTATTGAGAGAATGAATAGGTCGAGCAGTGGCGACACTGGTGCCGTAGTTAACAAAGGTCAGTATGGAATGATACATTATCAAACAGTCTTTCACGCTGACCATTTTGGATTAGCACATATATTCTTTGCTTTCAAAGATTGGAGGGTCAGTTCCATCGACTTCTTCTCCCGACTTGATAGCTAATACTTAAACGGTAGATCTACACCGGAGGTGTTATTTACTTTGGGCTGAACTGTGCTTTGGCTTCTATCTCGGCATTTTTGCCAACGATAAATACCACCCTTGGATTCAGTGGGTCGACAACCTATTTATAACACATGAGTTTTCAGTATTAACGAAAATTTTAGGCTCTGCAGCCGCACAGCTGATGACTGTACCACCCTATGCCGTTGCGGCTGTCGTGTTGACTTCCTTCTCCTTTGCATCAGACAAGCTTCAATCCAGAGGAATTTTCATGGCTATTGCAAGCTTCATTGGCGGCCTTGGATACTTGTAAGTACCTTCGCCGTTGCTTTAAATTCTATCTCATAATCTCCGACAGGCTTCTTCTTACTGTACCCTCTAATAATCACGTCCGCTACTTCGCAACTTTCCTCATCACGAGCGGCACATACACTACAATTGGTATTATAATTGCCTGGTGTATGTGCATATTTATTTTCCGAGCCATTGGTTCCTGACACTCATTTTCTGGCTTCCTTTCAGTTGCCCATAATCTCGGGTCCGAGACGAAAAAAGCCACTGGGATTCCCATGTTCATGGCTATTGGACAATGTGGCAGTGTTCTTGGTTCCCACATCTTCCCCAAAACGGAAGGACCTCGATACATGTGAGTATACTATTATTTAAATTAATCGTGTATGATGCTGAACTAGATGCGTGCTCACAGTAAAGGCTTCGCTAGTAAGAGTAGTCTCCGAATGCTTTGGTTAATTTTTATTTACCTAGCCTCGCAGTCTCCTGTGCACTAGAATTCCTCGCTGCGGCATGCTCTATCATCTTAACAGTACGGATATAATTACCTTCTCACTGATCAAAACCTCACATTCATTTAGATTTCATATCGGATGGAAAATGCTCGTCGTGACAAAGCACACGGAAAGCCCACACCAGGGGCTAAGGTCGATACGTCGGAATTAGCAGATAAAGTCAGTATTCTGGTAAAAAGAACTGTGAAGTGTTATCCTAATGATATTATCTGTAGGCGCCTGAATTCCGCTACATGCCATGAGCTAGTATTGGCGTTGCAGTGTTGCTTGCGTGTGGCAAGGCATAGTACACTAGGGTTATTCATCTCCTAGGAAATTGAATATTTCTTTGATATACTAATGGCTTGCATATTATATGTACGACTATCATGTATTTGAATCTGTAAATTATTACGAATATTTCAACCAGTGGAATCTGAAAAATTTCGCCATGTTTACTTGACTGCCACAGGGGCCAGAGGCTAGGGTGTGGAACGATCACATGACCTTCTAACGCGTCTTCCCCCCATTTGGATATGGTTCGCCTGTAACCTCACCACCCTCAAAGACTCCGAGCTTTACAGCCCTCGCAAGCACTCACATAAACCCTATCGACAACATGTCTACAGAAGACGACGTATTTCAAGATAGCTCGCCTATGATTGTCGACTGTGACGTTCTCGAAGCCGCCAAAGAGAATGTCCAACCCCTTGGTACCGGCAGAAGAGTGACTGCGCTCTCTGCAATCCTAGCCACACCACACGCACAACGAGATGCTAAACTTTCAGCGACTCGCAACAGACTACGTATTAATGTTGAGCTGGCACTAGACGACGAAGACGGAGACCCTTTGGAAGCCTACTGTCGTTTGGTATACTGGACGGTTGAGAACTATCCGCAGGGACACAGTGCGGAATCTGGCCTACTCGAACTTCTGGAGGAAGCAACGAGAATTCTAAAGGATGATAGGGAGGGGAAATGGAGAGGAGACTTGAAGTATCTGAAGTTATGGTTGCTATACGCTAGTTATGTGGAGAAGCCGACCATCATCTACAAGTTCCTCATTGCGAATGACATTGGCACTGAGCATGCTCTTTTGCATGAGGAATATGCAGCAGTACTTGAAAGGGACGGAAGGTAGGTCGTAAATTATAATCTTATAGCAAACATGAAATAACAATTCTCCTCTCGTTAGACGCAAAGAAGCAGATGATGCATACGCTCTTGGTATGGCTCGACGAGCATCACCGCTAGACCACCTGGAAGCTCGGTACATCGATTTCCAGAAACGAATGATGTCCAACATCTTCCTTCCACCAGCTGCACCCACATCCCAGTCAACACAAAAGCCCAGAACCGCACTTGCTACAACAGCCATAACAGCAGGTACTACCACCGCCCAGCCTTCTCGGGCATTAGGTTCTCGCACCGGGGCATCCAGCTCTTCCGCAACCCCCTCCTCGGCTTCTAATAGCCGTCTCCAGATTTTCGTCGACCCGTCAGGGTCTGAATCGCAGGCAGCAGAAGCGTCAGCAAATTCCTGGCAGGACCTCGGGACACGAAAGACGAGGATCAAGGAGAACGTTCCGGAGGTGAAAAAGCTCGTTGGTAGCACCATCAAGCAACCAGGACGCTCCAAAAGGATAGCGTCAGGTTCTGGGTCTGGAGGAGCATCCTCTGGTTCTGGGTCCAAGATCGCTATATACCGCGATCCCGAACCCGCTGAGATGCCGCCTCCGCCTGCTCCCGCTCTTAAGAAGCAAGCATCGGTACCCAAGACACCTGCGAAAGGAGGATTCGCTATATTTGTTGACGACGGTGCTAAAGAGGCGTCTCCAGTTGCTGATGTCCCTCCTACCCCCAAATTCACGCCGTTCCGCGACGAGGCGAGTATATTTTTCGAATATCACGTTATAGCCTCATGCTCATTGCCTATTTTCTGTTCCCATTCAGACTGCGACCGTCAGTTCACCTAAGCCTGACTCAGATCCTGTTATCAAGGTTAAGAAGGCTGGATTGAAGGCTCCCACACCGAGTACGGAGGCTGAGGCTTTGAGGAAAGACCCGTTGAAGAACTATGGTCCTGAGGCAGGTGTTCCTCAGGGCGATTGAGAGGATTGGGACGATGTCAAATATATGTTTTATTTTTGTTTTTGGGATGTTCTGATGCTGACAATATTCCGCCCTAATGCTATAATGACTTCTTTGCAATCAGTGATCTGTCACGCCGTTCTATCCATCGATATATCGACTGTTTGCCGTCCTATTAGAATGTCCCCGCTTCTATCCGGCATAAGAAGTCATGGACTTTTATTCAGATACATAATCGAAGGATCAGCAGAATTCTTCTTCACATTGCACCGTTTGATGTAATGTCCCTCAATCCGTTACCCATGTTACATTCTTTCCTTGGTTCTACCCGACATACCACTCCGAGTCCATGTGGACAACACCCGCAAGCTCGGCGTAAGAAGTGAGTGGTCGTTACATATTCCGCTTCTAACCATATTATACCCCTCGGCCACGCCTACCAACACAATCCAGTCTAGCAATGTGCTACGAACGCGTTGGAAAAGCCTCAGGTAATAATATCCGAGGGCTTGAATGAAATTTTAATCCTTCGTAAAGTAAGCAAGCAAATACGTCGCTTCCGATGGTTAACGTTTTGAATCGTTACCTCACTAAGAATTGATAGGGTGTCATGTAAGGATTGTGGCGATGGACAGGCAGACAAGCAGGCTATTTATTGCGTGCACGGGTTATTTATTCAATGTTAAATGCTGATGATCTGCAGCACTGTATTTCGCGGAGGCGGATGAACGAGTTCTTCGCGCCACTGAGGAATGCACTGCGGCCACTATCATAAGTGTTTAACCCTCTCCTGCTACTCTTATTGGTGAGACTGAACACAGTTGACGCAGTCGATCTTATCCTCGCACTAGCCTTCATGCTGGAATTTAGGAAGCCGAACCATTGCTATTCTCAGCTCGTGTCCAAGCATACTAATCGAAGCGGCAAAACGCGTATACGACTTCCCCCTTACGTCGTATTTAACCTTCGCGATTAGGAATACTTTTGCCAAAATGCACCCCTATATATTATCTCAAACGCGAAAGAACCCCGCGGGTGTGCATGCTGGCTTTTCGGGGCTACACGCAATTAAGTAGTAGGTAAGTTAGGAAGGACGTTTTTGATGTGTAACGGATAATGCTTAGTGCGTTGCTAACCCCCGAAATCGATCGATGGACGGGGGTGGGTGGGTAGGTATAAGAAGGCAGGGGGTAGGATAAGTTGAGAAGATCGGCCAGTCCTCGTTTGAATCCTTGCCCGTATCCCTCTTGACTTGTACTGAATCTCGAGCACGATGATTCGTACGCACGTCAACTTCATCTTTGTCCTCATTGTACTTTTGGCGTTCTTAATGGTGGTGGCTGCTGCACCGATAAGGGGAGAGCTGAGAGAGGAGTTGCGGAGGAGCGTACAGGCGCAAGTTGTCACGAAGCCGCCTGTTATCGATGGTCCTGCAGCGGTAGTACTAGAGGAATTGAAGCCGGTTGAACATCATCATTTCCATGAAGCCGTGTCGCATCTTGTTGCCCGGGATGAGTACGTTGTATCCTCGAGCTCTTGTTTTGTATTGCACTGACCGGTAGACATAGATTTGGCAAGAGACGCCGACTGGGGCTTTCTCGTTTCCTAGGCAAGATGGAGGCTGATGGTGTGAGTGCACCGAGTCCAAAGGTACAGGAACGACCTGCGAAACACACAAGCAGCTCCCCTGGCTTCCGTCGTCGTACTGGTCGTCGGTAAGTGTTTCGCCTTTCCATTTGGAGGAAGGATTTACTAATAGTTCGTCTGCAGTCGCCATCCGGTATGAATATCGCATTGCGTCATTGAGGCGATTGCTAACGTGAGTTATTCGCAGTAAATCACGCTACCGAATCCATATTGGACCTAGAACGATACCACCATCCTGACGATACCCGTTGGTATCTGCGTTTTGAATGTCGTGTTACCGCACTTACCCAGTTCTGCAGACGATTAAAATCCGAGCATTGATTTCCACGACACCACCAAAGGACCTTACGCGACTCGAAGGAGGTTTCTTGATGTAGATGATGAGATCTTGAGAACGCGAGACCTTTACGAACGCATAGGCATTAACGAGACGAGTATAGAAATGTGTAGACAGATATAGAATTGATCAAGAGTATACGATTGCAATTGCGAGAGTGTGTTGTTCCCGCGAGAGTAAGTCTGGGAGAAAATTGAGGCTGCGCGGGAAGAGGGTGCTGCTGCTGGTCGATCGTTTACGTCGAGTGGAAGCAAAGTCGATCGCCGCGATGAGGGTGACAGTGAGAAGAATGTGAACGTACGCTGAGCTGGGAGTAGCTGTATGTAGCTAGCAGCTGCCAGAAGTCGCCAGCGACTGATGCAGCGATGCTTCAATAAGTTACGTAATCAAAGCATTGGAAGATTTTTGTTCATTGACCTTTGTTTTCTGCGCCTGGCGACATCGACGAGGCTGCTGTTCGGAGTACTGCTAGAATCTATCTGAATCTCAAATTTCTATTCTTTCTGTTCTTTACTACTACTCCCTGCTTCACTCGCTATTACGCTCTGGTGCCCCGAATACCCGATATCACGATGGATTCAGACTACCCGCAGGACAACGAACTGCAGGGCCCTCAACCCCACCCGTACCTCCACGAACCCCTCTTATACATCACAAACCTCCCTCCTTACGTTTCTGACGAAAATCTCGCCGTAGCTTTCATCTCCTGTGGCCCCTTCCGACCAAAGATCCTCCGCGACGGCACCCCCAGTATCCTATCCGGCACAATTGAGTTCAAGTTCCTCGAGAAAGGTGAGACGTGCAGCTCCTCTTACTTCCACTGATACTCACCGATGCCACCATTTCTAGCCGAGAAAGCACTCGCCACCCTCCAATCGCGCCCTATACCCAGCCTCCAGCCTCTTGTCCCCTTGGTTCTCTCCCCATACCCGCCCACCAACCCACCAACACCCCTGCCTCCGCCCTCTGCTCTCCCGCGTCTCGTAAAGCACCTACCACCCGGCTTCAGCGACAGCCAGCTCTACGATCTCTTCCGCCCCTATGGCGCCCTCGCCTCAGCGCGCACTCAAACTCACTTTGGACCTGACACGGGCATGATTGAATTCTGGAATGAGGGAGATGCAAGGGCGGCAGAAGAGGCGCTGCATTGCGCAGAGGTAGAAGGACAGAATATCGCTGTCCAAGTGTATCAGCCGAGAAGGACCAGCGCCGAGTTCAGCGCGAATGCACCCAGCTTCGTGCCCTCTGGTTCTGTCTACGCTCCGTATCCGACGCAGGTACGTGTTGTATCCTTGCATCTAGATCGTTCATTACATTAATATTCTTGCCCAAGTACTCGCCCACCCGCGCAAGCCCTTATCGCTCACCCGTCCAGCCTGTCTCGTCGTTCGTTCACGGACCAGGCCAGCAAGTACAGCTTGCTCCTCCTGTTGGTCCTGGCTCAAATAGTCACAGCGGTCTCATCGACCCATGCAACTTATTCTGCAAGGTAAGTTTCCTGCGCGTCTATCAGCGTACCCTGTGCTCACGCCATATCGTTACAGAACCTCGACCCCGAAATCGACTCAAATGGTCTATTCACCCATTTCCGTCAGGTAATACCCCTCCGATCCTCTCGATCTCGACGCGTTTCTGACCTTTCCATTACTTCTAGTTTGGTCAAATCGTTAGGTGAGAAAGAACACCTCGTTCAAGAAGTGTGTAAAAAGAGACATCCTAACACCAATGCAGTGCTCGTGTGATGCGCAACGAGAATGGTGAAAGCCGCGGATTCGGGTTCGTTTCGTACCAGACTCCTGATCAAGGTGAGTACAAACCGGGGTTTTTACCATCGGCCCGTTCTTTTCATATCCTTTATTCATTTTCACTGATCATGGATCCTGGCAAATACAGCAACGGCGGCTATGCACGCGATGAATGGCGCCCAGCTCGGATCGAAGCAGGTTGTCGTTCGGCTACATGAACCCAAGCAGCTTAGGCAAGAAAAACTTGCACAGAGGTTTGGACATAACGGACACCCTAGGAGCTCGAGCGGGGCTACTTCCCCTACTGCCAGTGAAGGGGGTGATAGTTACGCTGGATGGCCCAGCCCGCGTCATCATTCGTCTGCGCTTGGATCGCCCAAGGCAAACCATTATGAAAGGCCAGATAGAGGGAGAAGAGGTTCGGGCAGTTATTACAATGTGAGTTTGCTTTTCACGCGTTCATTGATGTTGAGCAAAATCGGACTGACTCGGTCTTGTAGGCTGCCCTTTCAGGGACTCTTAACCTCCCGATGCGCTATGATGACCTAGCCGGGCTTTCTCCAGTTGTTCGTAAGGAAGTCCTGACGGGAGAACTCAGTCGCCGCATCAAAAGTCTCGCCACCGTCCCCGCCGATGAGATTGACGGTATCGTCGAGTCGCTTGTCAGTGTCTCTCTAAGCGAAATCGTTCAGTGCATCGAAGACCCTGCAAAGTTGAAGGTCCAAGTCGACCATTTCAAGGGCAAAACCACCGTGAAACGCTCGCCATCTCCAGAGAAGTCTATCTCTCGTTCCGCGTCTGCCTCACAAGACTCCCGTCTCCTCGACCAAGATGCACTCGCCGCCACCGCCAGTGCACCTGAGCACCCATCTACTCCAATATCCGGCAACGCCTCCCTATCAACACCTCCGCGAACGTCCTCACCCTCAGGTTCCGTGCCACCAACATCCGAACGCGACCGCATCCACGCGGCCATCAGCAAGCTAGAAAGCAGCCGCCAATCCGAGCTCACCGACCTCCTTATGAGTCTCCCCAAGCGCGAGCGCGCCATGTGTCTATTCAACGCGGAAGTCCTACGCGCGAAGCTCGTAGATGCGAAGATGGTGCTGGATAGCGAGGAGAGTGAGGAGGTTTCGACGCCTTCTGCTGCTACTGCACCTGTTACGCCCCAGACGAAGAAGGTGCTGTCGAGGACGGAAGAGTCGTCTCCCCAGACGCCTGATTTGTCTTCAAGGGGAGCGAGTGCAGCTGCGTCGCCGTTGCCTGCGACTCCCGGAGGTGCTGGGGGTGCGCATACGATTGCGTCGTTGGCAAAACTGCCGGCTGTTGAGGTTGTTAAGATTGCAAGCTCGCAGCCTATTACTGGTATACCTCTGCCGAAGGCGGACCCGTTAGTCGTTCAGGCTACTGATGAGTTTATTGACGGGTTGGCTGGGAAGCCTCTGCAGACGCAGAAACAGCTGTTGGGTGATAAACTGTGAGTTGTAATACTGTTTACATTGCATTCGTTACTAAGGGTTTCATGTTTGTGCAGTTTCAAGGTCGTCAAGTCCTTTGGTATCAAGGGAGCTGTATGTTCTTTCAAAGAATCCTAATTTCATCCCATAGCTGACCACTCTTTCCCTTGCAGCCTAAAGTTACTATCGCCCTTCTGGATCAAGAGGACCTCCGTGCCCTCGCACATCTCATGAACAGCTACCCTTCTGTCCTCAAAGATAAAGCTATTGGGATGGCAGCCAACAAATAAACACTAAATGATATCCCTCCCTCGATTTACTCCTTGCTTTCAAGATTCAACATACAATTTCTCTCTCCATCATTCACCCTTGTACAGGCCCCATCGATTTCCCCTGCTCATTGTTCTCAGCCCTACTTTTGGCATCTCTGGAAAAAGCATTCATTTCTCGGAATCCTTACTTACCCACTTATCTTAGCTCATATACTTCCTTGTTGAATCATCATTTCACACGTACACTCGCCGTATCCGTTCACTTACCCATTTCTCGTCACTACTTGCATCGCCTCTGACGCCGAATTTCCTTATACCTACTCCCTGCTACAGCCTCCTTTTCTTCTCTCCTGTTACGACTTTTATGACGCATTCTGGCTTTTTTTACACTTACAATGTTATTGTTTCTTTTCATAATTCCAGCTTTTACGTTTGCCTAATCGCGCCTTTGCTCTCTTTTTTTTTTTTTTTGAAGTTATCGTGCTTTGCTCGGATCTAAATCTAATGCGTTTATTTTCTTCCAGCATAAACATAATACCTGGTACAGAGGATGGTCCTGGTAATAATGAGATGCATTATTAGGTAGTTACTTACGCGCATAGCCCCTATCTCCGTTGAGACGCGACTGTTGCGCAGTGACGCAGTGATTGCCCGCCGATCGCAGCACCATCTTGAACGCAGCCATACCCTTTAGTAGGTTTACTATCTAACTACATACCCCTCTTTCAAAGGTTCTACCAATGTCATTCAAGAGATCGGCCGCGTTCGCGCCCAATCCTGTTACCGCAAGAGGTGTATCCACGAAGCTCAGCGCGAGCAAGGACAAAGTCGTCTACACAAATGGAAAGACTGTTATCGTACGCTACCCTTCTCGTAGAACTCCTGAACACATGTTCTGAAAACTGGTATTTCCTGTTAGATTCGCGATTTGAAGGCAAGGATTGCCTAAGTTTGGCTTTGAACCCCTGGAGCTGAACTCGACGTACAGACACCCAACCAGGCTACCGTGTACTCTGAACATGTCAAGGCGACTACAGTAGCGCGTATTTCGCCCTCGGGATATTACTGCGCCTCCGCGGACGTCTCTGGAACTGGTTGGTCTACTCTTCGAAGGATTATCAACGCGATAGAAGCTGATTATCTGGTTAGTGAAGGTGTGGGATACTGTTGGAGAGGACCAGGTCTTGAAGGGCGAATATAAAGTCATCTCAGGGCGTGTGTGAGTGCAGATTGTTTTAGATGATATACAACTGCTTGACGGCATCTGTACAGAAATGATCTAGCATGGGACGGAGAGAGCAAACGAATTCTTGCTGTCGGAGATGGACGCGAGAAGTGGGTTATTACTATTTAGTATTCGCCGTTCTTCCTAACAGTATTACCTCTAGATTTGGTCATGCATTCATGATGGATACTGGGTCGTCTACAGGAGAGGTTGCTGGACATTCGAAGGTATGTGAATATGGCCATTCGACACGACGGTTTGATATATCAGCCTGTAGGTTATTAACGCAGTATCCATCCGACATCAACGACCATTCAGAGCTGCCACGGCAGGAGATGATAATCTGATTGTGTTCCACACCGGTATGTGTCCGAGATCCTTCATCATACGGGGTCCTATACTCACAACGTGCATCCAGGTGCACCATACAAGTACGAGAAAGTATGCCATTTTATCCAAGATCATATGGAAATATCCCTCATCCTATTTTACTAGACCATCAGAACACACACGAAATTCGTTCAAGATGTTCGCTATGCTTCTTCTGGCGACCACTTCGCTAGTGTCGGCTCCGATTCGAAAATCTTCCTGTATGACGGCAAGACTGGCGACACCGTTGCAGAAATCACAGATAGCCCACATAAAGGCAGTATTGTACGTTTGTCTTCCAGTGTAAACTGTTACTCTCATTTATCAACGTCCTATAGATGGCCTGCTCATGGAGCACTGACAATAAATCCTTGATTACATCCTCAGCCGACCGTACTGTGAAACTATGGGACGTTGAAACTCGCAAAGCGGTCCAAACATGGACACTGGGCACCGGCATTAGCCACCAACAAATGGGAAATACCTGGAGCGGCGAACAGGATATCGTTTCGTTATCCTTGTCTGGTGATCTTAACTTGTTCGACCCAAGGACAGGCGAAAAGCCCACACGAGTGTTCAGGGTGCGTTGTACCTGATGTCTCCTTGTTGTCAATGTTGACACTATTTCTGCAGGCACCACAAACGTCTATAACAGCCCTCGCGCCTCTCAACTCATCTACCTTCATAGCTGGTACTGCTGAAGGCCGCATTTTCTCCTATTCTGACGATGCTTCCAGCTGCCTGGAGGGAGAAGGACACACAGCGCTCGTCACTGGCGTAGCTTCCTCTCCTACTGATGGAAAGGCATACTCCATTGGCTGGGATGACCGTGTTCGGGAGATTGAAAGAGATGGCAAGAATTTTGTGTAGGTCTTATTTACGAACGTCTCGACGAATCACTGATCAGCACAACATACAGTCCAGCATCCGCATCTACCATTGCTCAGCCCAGATCTATCGCTGTGACAAGTGATTCAACCGTGTTCATTGTAGAACTCGCGAAAGGTAGCGAGCTCGGAAACATTGAAGCCTTCCGCTCGAATCAGAAAGTATTCAACTTGCAGCCCAAGTTCACTCCTGTCTCTGTGGCTACTTCTGGATCAACGGTCGCTATTGGAGGAAATGTTTGTATACATATGCCAAAAAGAACTATCAAAGATCTGACTAACGATACTCTGTAGGATGGCAAAGTCCGCCTTAACCAGTGGGATGGCAAGACCCTATCAGAAACTACGGTGCTTGAGGGTAAAGGAAAGTCCCAAGAGGTGACGTTTATTGCGTTCTCTCCTGATGCGAAGTATTTGGCCTCGGGTGATGTACGCTGTATTCATTCGCTATGGTATTGGCGTTATCTCATGCATTTGCGCGACAGAAATCAGGCCGCATAACTCTTTTTGACGTCAAAGAGCAGAAGGTGTGTGATTCTCTTGTAATCTTACAGTTCAACTCTAACTTCCTCACAGATCATACCCACCAACTGGGAATTCCACAGATCAGCGATCAAATCCCTCTCATGGACCGCTGACTCTCGACACCTCGCTTCTGGATCGCAGGATACGGACGTATATGTGTGGAGCATCGAGAAGCCGGTCAAGAACATCGCTATCAAGAACGCAGGTCAGCGCAGCGGGATCAACGGCGTGCTGTGGATCGACGAAAGCGCTGGAAAGGGAAAGCTCGCAGCTGCAAGTGACGATGCGACTGTTAGGATTTGGGATATCGTGTTTCACTGAGCAGGCTATTGAGATGAGATGGAGAAGGAAGAATTCAATGAATAGAATCGAGGAATGAGTGTATCCTTGTACAATTTTCATGTAATTGCAATGTCAACGACAATTTCTTACTATGCTTAATGAGTAAATGGATAAAAAGAGTGGTGATACTAAATAGACAAAATGTTTTATGTACAGTAGCCCGCAAGTAGATCATAATAAGAGAGCTACGAAATAGATGACGTAACGCAGCAAGCTCTGCAAGGAAGAGAGGAAAACACATGACATGAAAAATTATACAATCAAGACAACTAGTATGGCAGATATCCATGTTTGTCTATCCTCACCCCTTCCTCCAGCCAGGGCTTAAGCAAAAGGCGAATCATTTAGGACATTTCGACATCCTCGACCGCAGCGGGCGGTTCAACCTCGGCAGCTAGAGCAGCGGGTGCGTCAGTCTCTGTGTCACCCATGAAGGCATCGAGCTCCTTATCGAGCTCTGCTGCCGTCTTGGGTTGTTTGGGCTGCTTATGAGCACGTGGCGCACGTTCGGGACGGGCAGGGCGAGAGCGGATGGGGCCTATGTTGGGTCGGTCGCTTCGACTAGACGGGAAGAAGGGATGCGAATGAGTGTAAGACAAACAGAAAGAGAGAGAAAAAAAAACAGGAGGAAACTATACGTACGGTCCAGAAGGGGCTTTGATCGTGGTGTCGTCGCGGCTGAGGCGGTCGAGAAGCGGTGGCTTCTGTATTCTGTTGAGGAGGGTTGGAACGCTGGAGGAGCGACGAGGGTTGCGGGGTGGAAGCGTATCGAACGCGATTGCCATTGGTTGGCCTGTGCAGAAATATGGTCAGTTTCTGCGCGAAAATCGACATACAAAGATGAACAAAAGGATAGAAAAAGACGTTACCCTTAGCCAAAAGCCCATCAAACTGATTCCTTGCGCGGATTGCTTCGGTGTTGGTCTCGAAAGCGATGATTGCGGTACCAGTTGAGCGTCCGCTACGGTCGTACTTTATATTTCAAAAAAGGCCGAGTCGAGGAGGATTGGTTGGTTTTTCATTCTCTTATGGGTGAAGCGTTGGGGCAGGTCGTACCCTGATTAATGGCTCGCGAACGAGCGTGCCTATCTGTCCGAAGATGTCCTACGAAATATAATGGTTAGTTCAAAACTCAGCTGGGAAACGGCAAATATTAAACGCACTTTAAGATCTTTCGGCGTAATCTCATAATGCAGATTTGACACGAGAAGCTTGGTGTTGAGGACGGAGGCAGGATTCGTAGGCGGTGCTTTTCTTCCAGCAAAGCTGCTTGAAGGACCAGTAGGGGCCTTGTCGTGTACCCATTGGCCGTCGACATCACCTCGAGCTGCAGGCCTCTATTTGGCATTCAAATGTTAAGTCTTGACTAGGGAATTGGCCGGTGACACGACGAACGTTGTAAGGCTTACGAGCACCAGATCTGAAGGACGACATTGCTGAGAGAGATAGAGTAAAGCAGGGGGAATGAGTAGAAAAACGAGACTTGTGGGTGGCGACTGTGGTGGACGAGAGCAATGGCGACGACGCTACGTGCACTGCAAAACGGAACATGCCGCTCGCTCCGAGCGGAGTCTAAACATCTACCAGCTTGGCGTCCGACTCGGTCTGAGCTTGAACTTGATCGCTCTCGTCAGTCTTTCAAATTCTTGTTCTTTATTGCTGTTCACCTCTTGCTTGCATCTGTGGAAGCCAGAAAATACAGCGCCAATTGAAGGGACCTACTGAACTTTTTGAACCGCTTCTCTTATCAGTGAAACATGAGCTCACATTGTTCAATCTATTCAATTTGAAGAGTTCAAACTTGAGGCTAAACTGTTGACTTGTCAAATCCACTCCAGCGCTTGACGTATTCGAACAGTAATCTTGCATATTACATCTCTCCTATTCATCCAATATACCAATCCGTTCAGTTTCGTTAAAATCAACTAAGTACGTACCAGAACTTTGGAGCACCTCCGAATTCTTAATCCGATATTCAAAAGAAACTATGATTGAAAATCAAAGGCTATATTGTGCATAATTGATTTGATATCGACAGCTGGATATGTGTGCGGCAGTAGGCCTTGAACGTGGTTTTGGTGTGTTCCGACTTATTTCCTGCTTGACGTACCTACAAACATATACTTACGATGTAATTTCGGTAGTCATCACTATTCCAGAGCTGGTTCTCCCCTCATTTTCTGCCCAACTTGTCTGATTAATTCTTTCCCGAGATTCTTTTTACGAACCCGTGTCAGCTGTCAAACAATGAGTTGTATCTTGTACTTAAAAAACAACATTTTTATCTCTCATTTTAGTGCGCCATGTGGTCATCTGTAGTAAATTCTCTTCTATTAATGAATTTAGCTACATCGCTTATTTTTGTATCGATAGCTGCACCGGTTTCAGGCCCCTCTAAAAGGAAAGGTAATGCGAAGGAAGCTCCTGCCCAAGTCCTAGCACTACCCACAGTAGGTCAGGTCGCGTAGTCATCCGGAAGAACTGGAAAATCTACCTGATTTTCCCCCGTCCTGTATTTCTATATCCGCTACTGAATCCTCCTTGTTCACCGGGGTTTATCAACGCTCCTCCACTCCCAGAATGGTACAGGGCTGAGCGGCCACTCGTAGGCTTTTCTATCACCAATGTTCTATGAAGCACGGCACTTTTGAATTAACCATAGAACCCTCCATCGTCGCCTCCTTCTACACCAATGTGTCTTGTAACCGATCCCCTTGCCTAGATACCCACCTTTGTCCCCATTTATTTGAATACGGTAGTACCTCCAGCTTCTGCGTCCTCATATGCATCTTCAAAAC
This sequence comes from Crucibulum laeve, assembly GCA_004379715.1. Classification (NCBI taxonomy): domain Eukaryota; kingdom Fungi; phylum Basidiomycota; class Agaricomycetes; order Agaricales; family Nidulariaceae; genus Crucibulum; species Crucibulum laeve. The sequence goes on from ML213690.1 coordinate 45,075, forward strand.
AAGAAGTTTATCTGTGAGCAACCACCCGATCATCATGCACATTAACCCTAGTATTCGTGTTTTTATATTCCATGCTTAAACCTACAAATTTCAAGGCACTCGATGCTGTTAGCTGACCAAGAGTATGGAAACAAAAAGCAAAGTGAAAGCTTCCGTTTCTCAAAAGAAAATCCGAATTTGGAGTTCGAAGTTCAAGAAACGGACAAATCCTCCGAGCTTAAATGATGGCGAAATTGATGTCTTTTTCATGCATGTGGTACGAAAGTGTTACTCGTGAATGAGAACTATGATGATGAAAATACCGCCCCCTAAAAATAGCACGGGTGGCGGGCAGGAGCTGGTTCAGTTGACTAAGTCCAATATAAACAGTGTACTGCCAGTAATAAATGGGAAAGTTGTATTGTCCAGTCTATGTAAGCAACTGGGACATGAGGGGGAAGGAGGAGGGCTGAATTCAAGAAATAAATATCTCGGTCCCTCTTGCTGTTATAGTTGGATCGACGCTCCAGTTCAAAATTTCAAGCGATATATATGAAACAAAGAAAGGCCACAAGTCCACTGCGTCTTGAATAAAATCAACAGTATACACGAGGTACGTGCTCTCCAGTGTATGAGCAGTTAGCTCTCCTGTTTAAATACTAAATAAACTGAAAAAGTTAGCGGTGATTACACATTACATTCGATGGGCATTGTATGTACGTTTGATGCGATTTCGGAAATCAGCACCTACAAATGCAAACTGTAATAGAGAGCTTGATCCTAAAAAAAGTGGACCTACTAGGTGCGAGGAGGACGTCAGTATACACAGATAGCTGATGCGAATTCGGGCTCGGAGTTATCAATGTAAAACTCAGCAGATAGGTTACTCAGCAGATAGGTTGCTCAAGACACCAACCAGTGCCTAAATTGATATGTCGTGTGATAAGGCGATCTTGATGCTCATCGATGTGTTGTTGGCCAATTGTTTTGTTAGGTCTCTCGCTTAGACGCCTGACACACAACTTTACAGCACTATAAAAAGGTCAACAGCAAATTGTCGTATAACCAGAGCTGGTCTCCTTTCTCCCACTCACCATATATTATTCTCTTACAGTTGCTGAACATGTCGCCGCTTTTTAAACTACTAGTTACGCTGAGCATGCTTGTGCTTTTTTATTCTTCAGCGTCGTTATCCTTAGCTGTACCACTTTCACCATCGGGTAGTACTGTCCAGGTCAGTTATCTCAGTCGCCTTCTCATTAACGTGCTACGTCTTTAATACAGGGCTTTCAGATAAAGGGTGCAGCTCTTTCCGATACACAGTATCATGCTGTCCACGCACCAGTTTATACAGACAGACATGGCTCGCATTCTCACCATTACAATATCTACCCCATCTTTAAGAGAGGTGACAAGGACGACAAAAAAAAGGCTGTCGAACAATGGAGACAGAGGGTAGTGCCACAGAGAAGTGGAACCCATCCGGTATTCATCCCACCACCTGGTCAACGAGCACCTGTATACATTCCAAGCGACCCAATCACTAATCCGCCCGCGTGTTCTGGGAGCGTATCCAGGCCACCACCGATAATCACATTCCCGCCCCCGCCGCGTGTCCCACCACCAACGAGAGCAGGCTCGCAGCCGAATCCAGCCGCAAAGGCGGGTAGTGGTGGTAATGTCAATTCTGGCCAATTATTAGTGAAACATATCTTACCGCCACCACCAACAACTCCACCTCCACCACCACCAACTCCAAGCCAAGCCTGACAAGGAGGATTCTACATAGTAAGAAGTAGGTTGTTGCTGGCACGCAGTATAGTATTGTAAAATGGCGTAATATGTATTGACTTTTTCATTGACGCGTGCGTGCGTGACCCTCAATAATGGGAATTTAGCATTAGGTCAGACTAAATGAAGCCGAGTTCATCAGAATACTATAATGTCTAGTTTCGCGCTTGAAAAAAACAAAATATTTGCCGTGAGGAGTAATCTCATCGATGATTTAAGAACAACCGGTAATCATTCTCCAGCGTGGACCGTCTGCATATTTACACACACAGTGATGTTAGCAACCATCGACGCCGTGTGTCGTGCAAGTTCCTTGGAAGCCGATGCCAGCACTGCATTTGTATAAAAGGATCATCAGCGAATCATTATCATACCAAAGCTGGTCTCTACCTATTTGCACCTTCACCGCTTGAGAATGCCCCTCTGTTCAAACCATTTGCTACACTAGGCGTACAACTGTTGTTTCATTCTTACCAGTAGATATCCTTAGCAGCACCGCTCATTAAGTGGCAATAAATAGGTGGTCAGACGCATACAGCACTGTTTTGAATCACTATAGGACGCTTACATCAACGATTGGGCGCTTGAGCCCAACAGTAGGGAGTTGAATTCGACTGAGTAATATGCATTCCCACATGCATCATCAAAGGCTGGGTCAATCTGAGAATGATCGTTACATCGTTTCTTCAGAGTGATGGATGAGCGTCCACCAATGCGCACAGGGAAGGTAGAAAAAGTACAGCGTTCTTGATGAACATCGACGGCGTACGCCCGCAAAATCCCATCGCTTTGATCATGTCAACCTTAGACGCCTGGGACCAGATAAAAGTATCATCAGCAAAATGTTAACACCCTAGAGCTGGTCTCCCATATCCAATCACACCTCACGTCGAGAATGTTGCCGCTGTTCAAATTATTCGGTGCGCTGAGCGTGCTTTTGATTTCTTGTGCTTCCCATTCGATATCTTTGGCTGCACCCCTCAGACCTGGGTCAACAAATGGTGTTCAAAATTTTGATGACAACCGCCTCCAAGTCAGTCATCCTAGTCACTTTGCGACTTTCTGGACTCTCTGACACATCGTTCCCGTAGACAAACGAAGGAGTTCGGTTGAACGCGCTGCATCGTATTCCACAGGCATTATATTTTTCAAATAATCCAAAGCACACTCATCATGATGAAATTCATCCTGTGCTAAGGAGAGTCATGGATCGGAAGCAGATTAGGAAGTGGAGATACTTCGCAGACATGGCCAGACATGACGAGGAAAAGTGGAAGAAGCTTGAAGAGGAAGCGAGCAAGAAAAGGAAGGAGGAGGACAAGAAACGCCATCCGCCTCCCACCCCACCCCGTCGAAATAGTGCACCAAACTGAAATCGTGGTGCAATGTGTGTTAAGATGGGGAAGCATTCCGTCCGAGATGATTGTTTGGGGTCCAGAAAGGCTTGGGGGAAAGAAAATGTGGTCAGCGCGGGGTCGTCGTGTCAACTAATACCATAATAACGATGAAGTCGCCAGAGAACTTGCGTATTGTAACCGCCAGTATGAACTTATGACTGGTAGCAGAACCATGAGACGGTTAAAAATAGTATTATATTGAAGGATATGAACGCAGAAAGGAAGACTAGAAAGGCAGTTTGGGGGCCTTTGGTGATCTTGAAGGCTTGAGTGGGTTCGGTGTCCTCCGTTTGTAATACTACCAAATGAGAAGCCCTGAGTACGAACAACCAGCAAAGCCAACAAATACGCACGTTCTTGAACCCGCGAATCCTCTTGGACATATCCCGCATGAGGATCTTCCTCTTCTTCTCCCTGTCCGCATGGACACGCTCCCACTTGTGTCCCTTGAACATTCTCTTCTTCCCAGCATACAAGCGCACCCCGATATCCGAACCCGCAACCTCCTTCACCTTGACCTCTCCACTCCAGTTCGTTGAGACTGCCCACAAGTCATTGCTCATCTCACTCTTCTTCCTTTGTACTTGGGGCACCTCAAATGATGGTCCGACTTTGGCGATCTCAGCAGCAAGTACGCTCGGCTTGAGCTTAGGGCCTGGTGGGAGAAGATGAACCATACCCGACGCTTTTGCCTTCTTCACGAGGTCGGCCTGACGGCGTAGTGAGTATTTGGGGTTAACCCATCGTCCAGTGGCGGGATTTTTCCAGGGAATGAAGGGATTAGGTAGTCGGATGGGAGGTATAGCAGCTGCTTGGGTTGAAGTTGGCGTAGGGGATGGGGGTACGACGGAGGTTTCTGGGAGGGGACCGAAGCGTCGCAAATGCTTAGGGAAATCTTTGAACTCGCTCAGACGGAATTTCTGGACGGCTCGAAGGGCTGTCTGAGGAGGGGGCATGATGTTTGGGCCCGCAGCTCTAAGGAATAAAGCGAGACGGCAGCAGAGCTCGCGTTAGTGGCAGACTCGTTTTGCAAACTTTTTCGGGACGGCGCGGTGGCGATGTTTGGCTCCGATGTGAACCAAACACGTTCCCAATAAGCGCGTAACGCGCTGCTCGTCTTTTACTGCTTGCCAATATTCACACACCTCTCGGAGGTTTGAAATATCGGCATTCAACATACCGCCCCGGCAGTATCATAAGAAGCGCCTAATACTGCTACGATGGTACTTTTTGTTGGGAAATTTCCAGAACGAACGGTGTTCACTCCTTGTACTACACAGTTGGCAACTCCGTCGTGATTGAATGGCTCCGGTGATCAATCGATGCTTTTGGGAAGCTGATAGTCGATCTAATTCTATTGATTTCTCTTCGAGGTTCAAACCACTTATCGACGCTCTCGACGCCCAATAGTAACATGTCTACGCAATTCTTAACCAAACATCTCCTCACCTTGAACACTATGCCTCCCTTCAGTGCTGCCACAACCCATGCGACATTTCTCACAGATGCAGGTGCTGGGACTCTCCCGCCCGACCGTCTCGCGTTATGGCTCTCTCAGGACCGTATCTACGCTGCCCATGCCTACCCGAAGTTTATCGGTTCTCTTATCGCCCGTATCCCCTTCTCACACAGACATGGAATCAATTCGCGTGAGGAGCTCAAAAACCAGGAAATCTTGAAACTGTTTGTGTTTTGCCTGGAGAACATCGTGCGAGAGGTTGCATTCTTTAACGCGACCGCGGAGAGGTGGAATCTGAAGTTGGAAGGGTGGAAGAATAGAAAGGGAACGAGGGATTACGTTGCTGAGATGGTCAAGATTGCGGACGAAGGTCTAGTCGAAGGATTGGTATTCCTATGGGCTATGGAAAGGGTACCCAACTCATTTTACATTCTAATCAACTGGCGTTAATGAAGAATACCAGGTATACCTTGATTCTTGGAGTCACGTCCAGGCTCAGCTCCACCAGAACAACCTTGCTACTTCCAACTCTCCTGTTGTTGCGTTAACAGAAAACTGGACCTCACCAGACTTCGTGGCCTTCGTGAACGATATAGGCGTTGTTGTGGATGGACTGGGTATCACACCTAGTTCTGAAAAATGGAAACGTGCAGAAGAGATCTGGGCGCGTGTAGCCGAATTGGAGGTTAACTTCTGGCCTGAAGATGGAGAAGAGTTGACGATGTCCCATATTGCGTAGTTGTGAGTGCCATCTCGATATTTTTACTTTGTCGGAGTACGTATCTGATGTTCGATCATAGATGTATCATGTGTCCCCTTCAATATTAATTCCGAGCACCGCCTTCATTCTGGCTTTAGATTTTTACTCTTCCCGAGAGTAAAGAGGAGTATCCCGATGCTGTTCCCTCATTTTCCGCATCGTCATCGAGACTAAGATTAGGCCTCTGATCTAAAATTAATGAGTTTATTTCTGGACTACCATTTTCACTTGACTATTGCTCGTCATCCGTCAATCATCGTCATTCCAAGCTTGAAGGAGGAGCGTTGCTACGGGCCGAGTTTACCCGAATTTGCTTGGGCCTGTTATGCAGGAGCCCCAAGCTTTCAGACGTCATTCTTTCTATTTCAAGTGCCCACCTAGCACCACCGACACCAACAACTTATGGGGCCGTACAGCATACCTAGTGGTTAAGGGGATGCGGAGCAAAGGCCCCTCAACACGTCACCTTTCGGAGTGCCTGGTGCCTCTTACCCCTCTGACGATCTGCACGAATTGTGCTATATAAACACCTGTATAATCTTCATTCAATTCCTCACAAACGAATCTTCTACAACTCTCTCGCATCACCAACACATACACAAACCAACTTTTTTCTCAATAGTAATTATTCATAATGGGTCTCTTTAGCCGCAAGCACGATACTGTAAGCATTTCTTCCGGTTTCTCCTTCCTGACGCTGAACACCTTTATTTCTAGCCCGCTACCCACGAGTCTGCGGCCACACATTCCGGCAGGCACGGTGTCCCCCCTACCACTGGCACAATGGGCACTGGTAATACTACGACTGCCCCCATGGGCACCGGTATGCATGGCGGTGCCCCCATGACTGGCGCTGGTTCTGGAATGAACGGCCCTGGTATGGGTAACACTGGCACTGGCATGGTTGGCCACAACGAGCCAGGATATGGCGGCAACAACGTATGTCCTCTCATATGTGAATAACGGTCATCCAGACTGACTCGATCATAACAGTTCGAGGGTCGTCATGGCCAGTTCGACCAAGGTGCCGGTGGTCAGTTTAACCACTCATCTGGCATCAACGATCCCTACGGATCTGCTGGTGTTGGACACCAGAGCGCTCTCCCTCCTACTGGTGCTCTCAATGACCATAACCAGTCCCGCGGAGGAACAGGCGCTCGCATGACCGGCAAGGTCGAGTCTGCTATTGGCTCCATGGTCGGTAGCAATGCTCTAAAGGCCAAGGGTCTTCAAAAAGAGCAGTACGTATTCCATATTCGTATTCTTAATGACGAATCTAACTTCATTTTCTTTATTAGGGAAGCCAACAATATCAAGCTCCAAGGTCAGGAACTCGCCGAGGCCGAGCGTCTCGAGCGCGAAGCTCTCATGCGCCGCGAACGCGCTGTCGGCCATGGTGCTCATCCCGAGAATAAGCATCTCGGTGCTGGGATGAATAACAACAACTTAGGTCGTACTGGTCCTGGGTCTTACAACTAAGCGCTAGGCGTAGACCCTCTTCCTTCTTGCTTCATGGCTATACCTTTTCATCACGAGTCACGACAAACCAAATCCTAATGTATAATTAGCATGACATCTTATGACTGTAGCTTTAGTACAATTACTGGTTTTGAATAATGTAATTTGGATTATATCATTTTCTTGACACTTCAATGCTCCGGTACAAGTACCATGCTCAGTAATCCATGACGCGCCATTTTATTTTATTTTACGATGGTTGACGCGACGCATCGCATAGATCACACGGCCAACTCCGATTCTCAGCACATCGCACGAATCGTCCTCATGCTCCACTCCGTCCACTGTCTTCATTCAAAGCAATTTCCTCCCACATGTTCATCGACTACTAGCGAGATGAGAGTTATCTTCCGCTTTGCGAAACTAAGGCATTGCCCAGGTGACGTTGCTCAGCTGCGGTGTCTGCAAATAACCGAATCATCGATGGACACCTCAGATGTGGGTGATTCTCCCGATAGTTGGCCACTTCCATGTTTTCCATCTTCAAGTCTTCTGAAAATCATCAACTTCGGTGATCTACTATGACCGGAAATGCTCAATGGGCCCGACCGGTCTGTATCGATTCTTCGAACCTCGCCTAAAGTGTTCGATGATGCGAACACCCCCGGCTTGCCTCCGACCTCCAACAACTTCCGGTGGTGTAATTAAAGCTAGACGAGTCCCGAGGGCTCGAGTGGTTCTCAGATCACCGTGCTGCGACCTGCTGGCAGTCTTCCAAGGTGATGAAGCTTGGTTCCTGTTTCTCCGGCCACATGGGTCTGGTCGACTCTTGGTCGTTCGCGAAGTCTGGCAGAGCATTATTTTTAGATATTGCCTAGGTGAAGGTGCTATGCGGATCGCTTAACGGACCGTCCTTATGTATTTTAACGTTTGAACAGTGAAGCTCCTCATCGTAGAAAATCACTTCAACTTCCCAAGTACACAGCTATGACGATGTTCCTCTCTGAGCAGAATTTTACACGACATACTTCTCCCCAGGACTCATGTTCATCGTCCTCAATTACTCTTATCTCCCCAGAGGTACTGCTTTACATCTTCCTCTTCAACATCACTCCCGATAACCGTTCTAAAACGAGCGAATGGGTCGACTGTGGGAGAACGACCAGGTATACATCACAAGTCTGTCGCGACTGGCGGGAAATTGCCCTTACTTGCCCAACACTCTGGAGGCATGCCATTGATGTTTCCCAGAACTCGACGGACTGGATGAAAGAGCTCTTGCGACGCTCACAGCCGTTGTCTATAGACATATGCACCTACACAAGACCTTTCGCCAATTCACAATGTCTGAATATTGCACTTCAGCATGCATCGAGGTTCCGTAACGTTCAAGTTATGGTCCAATACTCGTTCTGGGATACGCTCACATCACATCTCCTTCAACCAACTCCACATCTTGAGACCCTCCATCTCGAGGTAGCCGGAGAATCGCCTAATTGGACTTCTCCGCAGCTTCCTACGACGCTTTTCAGCGGTGATGCGCCTAACCTACGACGATTAGATCTGGCGCGTTGTACGTTCAACTTCGTCTCTCCCATCCTCCACAATCTCACCGAGCTAAAAATTACCACCGTCTTTGCTCATCTTGTCCCGACAATCTCCAAATTATTAGATATCCTCTCTCATACTCCTCTTCTCGAGCGACTCGACCTCTTCCGCATTGAGGGCCCACCAAGTAATCATGAGGATGATTTATTCATGGACACCCGGTCACCCGTAGAGCTACCGCGCTTAAAAATCCTGGAGTTGTCTGCAGACATGGATGACTGCGCCAACCTCCTTACGAATGTCATAATTCCTTCGTCGTGCATTTTTAGGATGGATTGTACCGCAATCCAAACAGGTTCAGCGTTAAACAAGCTGATCTCGGTGATAGAGCAAAAGCTTGCTTCAAGAAATTTAGCCGATCACCCGTTGGCATTATCACTCGATACGACTGGCATTAGCATTGACAGTCGAGATCCTGAAAGAGAACTGGAACCGCAGGCTACAGAATTAACTTTCTTCATCTTGCTGTCATGGCGCGAGTGGGGTCAGCAGGAAGAGGGCTTTGAGACCTTCTTTCCTCTTCTTCTGCCCATATTCGAAGAAGTCTCCTTTCGAATCACTTCACTTTACTTGCCCATGGACGACGAAACTGAAATGGACTTCCTCTCACGTCAAATCCTATCGTCTTATATTGCCATAGAAAGAGTGGAAGGCATTAATAAATGTATGCCACCGGAATTCTTCCATGCGTTCCAGCCAAAATCATTCGCTGGAGACTCTGCTTTACTTCCATCACTGCGTACCATTGGATTCCGGAATGTGGACTTCAAGTCCAGATGGGGAAAGGAACCCTGTTTTTTTGATCAGCTGTTATCCTTCATCCGTTGGCGTTCACATCTTGGACTTCCTATTGAAGCTGTTAAATTACGATACTGCCGTATTACCAAAGAAGAGGTCGAGCAACTAAAAGTATGGGGCGTCAAAGTAAACTGGGACGGATTGAATAAAATGGAAGACGATCAGTAGCTATCATCCATAGGTACGTTATTTCTCGTATACAAGCACCGCGTCTATAAAATCACTGATCTCCAATTAAGAATATATTTCCGTTAATCTGGATCTGTTCACTCATGTTCAGTGATTTGTGCGTGACAATTTATTCTCTCCATTTTTCCAATACAAGACAATCCTACTACTACATAGTCGCTCTTCCACCGCTGTTCTCCTTACGAAAAGCATACTGATATCTGTTGTATACATGCCCAATGCCCAGGGCACATTAAAGGTTGAGGTTGATGGGAGTGCAACCAAGGACGATGAGGCCGCTCTGTGTTGTATTTTCGGGTCAGCACAGCATTTGCTAATAATTAGTAAAATACTAACGAAGCTGTTGCCGGTGCAGCAGACCGTCTGAGCATTGCTATGTGAAACATGAGATAGGTAGTTATTCATATATCTTTCCGAACATACCAAGAGTTGCTTCCAATGCCGATGACCGAAAGGGGAGAGCAGGTTACTGCAGATATACAGTCAGTACTTTATATGAATACGTTATGAAATGATATATTTACAGCCAACTTGACCAGTGATGGGGCCTAAAACAATACCCAAAAGGCCAGCGAGGAGGCTGACAGCGCCAGAGTTGGCCTAGAAGATGGTAATAATAAGTAAATAATCATTAACTTTGTCGACATTATGAATGTATTCACAGATTGAACGCTGTTGCCTAAAATGCGTGAATCAGAAATGAGGTATTATTTTAACAATGAAATCGACGAACAGCACTGGACAGTTCCCGTAGAGCTTTGGATATTAGATTCAGAAGCAGAAACGAACAGCATTGTGGTGAGTAATGCACTCACCATGTGTCAGCCCTTGGGATGGCAGTGGCGGTAGCAAGGAGCGGTAAGGCCACGAACATGAACAAGAAGAGGGTGGAGACACGAGCGAACATTTTGGCTAGAGGGTGTGTTGGAGAAGAAATTCGGTGAGTAGTTAGAACAGTGGGTTCAAACTGAAGACTGCATAGAGATTCTGACTGTTCTTTTATAGATTTCGTCACTGCCCTCTGGAGTTGCTTTCCTTTTTGATTTGCGCATGCTTTACCACAGTGTGCTGACTAGACCCTTCCTCAGCATCCACTTTTTTGACGTCTCGGGGGCCTTATTATCCCTTGTTCCGTCCAACTCCAGGATTCCACGATGAATTCGCGTATAGCCAGTTGACATTAGCTCATATTGAAGAGCGCTACAAAACCTTGGTTTGGAACCGAATATAAGTCTGTTCATTTAATCAGGCTGTCAAATTGAACCTGCCACGATCAATGGTGGCTGCCCGTGTTCATCGTGAATTGGATTAGACGATTATGCTCATGAGGAAGTGCTTTATACGGCCCTATCACTATACCTCAACACTATGGACCAGAACCTCAAACAGAACCAATATTCGAAATCAAATCACCGGAATAAACTTCAAATACTCAAATGAACGATTTGAGTTCGAATTTGGAAATCAACTTCTGTGAACTAATCTTATCCTTGAGAGTTGGTGATCCTCCCACACTTTACTTGGCAAGGGTTTACTTCCATGCTATCACCGCAACACATGTACATTATATTGTCGAGTGAAAACAATTGTATCCACTTTGACAGCTTCCTTGTCGATATGTCTTTTATTTTCGGGTCCACTGCAAGACCGCATCATCAATATGTCAAAGATTTATGTGAGAAATAATGCCCAGCTGATAAAATGACGCTGTTTCTTCATCGCACGTTTATTACACATCTGAAGGAACATGTTCAAGTCGTGCACTTAGTTAATTAACGGGGCTATTCGAGAGTGAATACAGCCCACTGGGGAACCGTTAATCAAAGCTGCGGTCTACTACTTATGCATGCTGGGTGAGAAACGGAAATCCTCGCTCATCAGAGTCGTCCTGTCTGGTCGATCCCGCGTAAACCGGCAAATTATATCACAAAAATCACTCAGACAGTCTCCAATAGAATACAATCGCTGGAATATGCCGGGACGGAGCATTCTCACTACGGTCCAACTGTCATTCTTTCGCTCAGCATATTCCGAATCAGAACATCCCATAAACAAAAATTTGAAGACAGACGATCAAATTCATAAATTTCAACGGTTAATAAATATGATATCCCTTCTAATCATTACTTAGCAGTAATCTACTCCGTTCAGGGGTTTTAGAAGATGTTAAAGTGTGCAAAGACGAGTGAGTACCAAAATTACAGAGCCACCCGCTTTACCAGTACTTAGCTAATTAAAAAAAATCTTGAGGGTGAATAATAATTATTGGGGACAAGTCTTTGAAATTTCCTGTCAGAACAATCATTTACAAGATTTTGCGAGCGGCGACAGAGTTGCGAAAACTCGAAGCGATGTGCAAAATCGGGCCAAAGCTGATGCCAAACTAATGCACTGTGACGCCAGAGTGATGTCATGGCACACGGAAGGGGGAAGAAGCTCAGAGGGCTAGAGTAATTGGTATAAGGTACAATCCAATTCGAAAGAACATGGGGACTCGTAGAGGAATACGAGGCCCCTCATATACTATAACTAGAATGTAAGTAGCTAAAACAAGTGCCGTGAACCTATCAACTCGAAAGGCTGAGTTCGAACCTAAAGGTTAAGATAAGATAATAATGTATGGTCGTGTTGCATCTAGGTGTCCGTCACATACACACACACTGACACAGTCATATGTTTGTTAAATGCCTTGTCGGTCTATGCCAAATATCGGAGGGCGGCTTTCGTTGTATCCGGACCGAACTAACGCCCCCAACCTCAACCCGAAC
>ML213691.1:10971-24961 GCA_004379715.1 Crucibulum laeve
GATCACAATGTCAGTGATTAATGTATTGAGGTTGACAAATCACACTCACTCTCTGTCATTAGATCAGCATGTCAGTGATTAATGTATTGAGGTTGGCAAATCACACTCACTTCCTGTCATTGTATCAGAATGTCAGTGATTAATGTATTGAGGCTGACAAATCACACTCACTTCCTGTCATTGGATCACAATGTCGGTGATTAATATACTGAAAACTGAAAAAGCTCACTTACAGCCTGCCATGTTTGAGTGATGTTGTTTAGCCATTACTTGATATGTTCTTAACCCAAGCATTACCTATCATGAAAGTTATTAAGTATTGATTTCATCCAATATATAAAGCACCTTTAATAGTGTATGGAGATCTTCAAACATATCATTCATCTTCATTGGCATCTCTTTGAGCTTCTGTTTTAAAGTATATAATTCCATTTAATGCATTACTCATTGAAACTTACCAGCATTTCCTTTAATATTTCCATATTTGTATTCCCCTTTGTATTCATACACCAAAATATCACTTGTTGTGGAGGAAAGCCAGCCAAGGCTGAATTTAACATCAGATCATTGAGAAAATCCTGGTTCTTTGCATTCTTAAGGCTTTCATTCAAATGATGCAGCCAGTATTTGCCTGCATATATGGCAATTTCTTGATTTTTTGATTTATAATCTTTCTTTGAATATTCCACAGCCAATTGTAAGCATCTGATTGCAAACATTGCATGACTCTGCTGCATATTTATGCACAGCTCTTTAGACCGCTCTTCCAAACACAAATAGTCCCTGAGTGATGTGTGAAATACTTTAACAGGCTCATTATCCTTCTCAGGAATCAGAAGTATAGCCTGAAGCCCTAAAAGCATGTAAGCTATATGGTGTGCTTCCTTCTCCAACAGTACACTCATAGCAGCAACAGAGAGTGGTTGTTGTGCTACACCTACAACTGCTAAAACTCTATTGAGAATATGCAGATGTTTATCTGGTAATTTCTTGTTTTCTTGCAAAGCTGTGGCAATAACTTGATGATAAACAGGATCAAGTCCATCTGTCATAAGTAATGCCTTTTGCAAATTATCATTGGGATGGCCCCTTTCTTTTTCAATAAATTTGACCAATGTGGAGGCAAAGATAAATGAGCCTGCTGCATTTCTAGAAAGCTTTTCAAGGTGCCATTTTGAAGGCCATGGCCATGATATACCATACATCATTTTAGGCTTGCTTTGATATAGTAAATATAATCTGTTTTCCAAATACAGTACAATATCTTTTGTAGAATCATGGTTTTGCAAGGACAGATACTTGATAACTGATTGTGTAGTTGATTTATAGAACTGTTCCTGAATATGTTCCTCAACACGGCTTGTAAGGAAAAGCCTGAAGGGAAGCTGGAAATTGGGAGTATTGCATATATCAACAATGGTCTCAATAAATTCAGATATCAACTCTTTGTCATCACATTCATCTAGAGCATCAATGATAATAATGACTTTTGACAAATCTAGTCCTGTAGTCCAAATGGGATTAATTAAGAGTTTATCTAGTTGATAGCGTAGAGACTTTTCGTGATGGAGGTTTGGCTCATTGCTCATGGTATCTATCAAAACATATTTGGCACCTATGTTCAATATAGAAATCTGATGAGCCAAAGTGGGAATAAGATAGTGAATTGTGCTGCGTCGTCCTGCACTACGGAAAAAGAAAAAGCTGGCAATAAGTTTTCCATCGGCTGCACAGCGATCAGCAATAGTCTGTGAAATGGCGGATTTCCCTGATCCAGCGGGTCCATTGAGCCAAAGTATAGGACGGCGGTCGCTATCTTCAATCCACTTTTCTATTTCCGCAATAACTTCCACACGAGTGCCGGGATGGCACCTCGCAACAGGTCCAGAATGAGTAGAACGAGTATGCGAAGCATCACCAATAGGCGAAAGGAGATGATATAAATCTACAAAATGAAATGAATATAAAATGGAATGAAAGTGTTCTCGCACCGGGTGGGCCATTATAATAGTTGATCTGATTTCCTCTGATATCGTACATGCCACCGCCGTTAACCACGACATTTGAGGGGTTTGAGAAAAATGGCATCGCGAATAAAGGGATATGGGTAACAACGTCGAGGTATCTGAGAGCTCGCAAGGGGCAGAAGATGGAGGTTCTGAACAACGAGCTCGTTATCGATGATCAAGATCGATATTCGGTGTGCAGATATCGGATCTGTCAAGCCTCACGTGACCGACCAAAGTCCGTACTTCGGCCTTCGGTGCTTGCATTGCGCACTTTTCGTTCATTTTCACCACCTTCAACAACGTCCAGTACGACTAAGTATCTACTTGCGTGCCTATTCGATTGCCCATCTTGCTATAAGTTCAAACTTAAGACCCCATCTCCCCAGCAGCGAGGCTTGTGCTTATTCGACGGATCGCCTGTGACTCATGACATTGGGGGATTCTTGTGTAATAGGAGTGAAAGCTATTCACCCAGCACTTTGGTTCGCATTGGAGTCATGTGGAGTCATGCATGACATAGACCGGAGATGGGCCATGGTCGTGGGACCTGGGTGCATAGCCATGTGGCTCGCATTAGCAATTTACTTTGTCAACTGTTTTAATTTAGCCAAGCTGTACTCGTAATAGCTCGTTAAATAACAGATAATGTATATCATTTTAGTTGATGTGAATAAGATGTGCAGAAAATGTATCACAATTAAAAAGTAGTTGTATTATCAAAAATATCAACGCCGTAAGAACCAAACATACATATGATGGCACATTTTTCGCATTTCATATATGCGATTCGCCATTTTTTACCGGGGGAGACACCGGCACTTGCCGCTTCATATCGGCCTATATCATACTGGAAGCGGGAAGCCCTATGACCTGGGGAACTACGTTCCAGCCAACAGTGGCTCTGTCTACCACTGAGATGGAATACATGGCACTCTTGCATTCTGTACAGCAGATGTAATGGATGTATTCATCCCTCGCTGAAATTTGTTTTCCCCAGCCCCGACCTGCACATCTCTTAGGTGATAACGGCGCCATCGCACTTATTAAAATACCAAAAACAACGGACAGGTGAAACACATTGACATCCGGCACCATTTGATTTGCGAGCGCGTGGAGGACGGCGACGTCTCGTTCAAATGCATCCCTTCAGAAGAGAACGTGGCTGACTTATTGAAAAAGCCCCTGGGTCGGGCTCTCCACCATAATTTTTGCGTTGTCCTACGATTGTGCGACGCGTAGCACACTGGTCCGGAGGAGTATTGGATAGGACTCATGTGCTAGTACGCACCTGATCATGCGTTACAGCTCAAGTTTTCATTACGGAAAATTGAGTGGCTTGCTCGTAAATAGGTACTCCGTTACTTGCTAGTCTTTAGAGCCGTCATTTCCTTTCGTAGTATAAAAGCCTTCGGGCACCATAGAAAAACCTCAGTCAATCTTATTTTCGTGACTGAGGTATGTCTTCTTATTATTTACTTCTTACTCTACTACATTATTGCCTTGTAGGTACTTACGCGCCTCTAATAATTTCTCTCTACTAATATAAATACACATATGGTTTTATACTACTTATATGTGGCAGATGCCTTCACGATTTCACTGAAGTACAAAAGGTCACGTGCTCTTGTCCATATCAGGACCGTGGATTTCGTCATAAACCACGTGATGTGACTGTGATGCGAACCAAAGTGCTGGGTGAATAGCTTTCACTCCCCGCATATCGGCTTGTTCGTTCACATAACAGAATCATCTGCCCACTTCCCGCTGCCCTTGTTTTTGCATACCATCCACGAGAATCGTTCAACACGCCTCCAGTCCGCCCAGGTCTTCAAATAGAAAGGCCGGGATGTGGGACCTGTGCTAGTCCGATAAACAGCGTCAATCGTGGCTTGCCTTGGAGGGGACACAAACGAGGTTGCTTACCATCGAGTGCCGTTCATGCAGCGACTCACTGCCACAAGAGCCCAGGACGCCTTGAAACGCCGAGTAGCATTTCAAAGTCGCATACATAACGTGCAAGAGGACTTCCCGAGCCACCCCAATTGTACAGCATTCTACACCTACGTCGCGGAGCGTTTTCCTTTATCGCAGAACAGCTTACTCCCCCAAGCCGACTGGGTCCATTCCAATTCATCGTGGTCCCCGCTCAAGTTTACGCGCACTGAGTATTTATAACCAATACTCGTTCAAAACGCATAATCGCCAGGAGGACGCTGGTATGAGGCGACATATAGAAGCCTTATATCGCTCTGGAGAGGGAAGCAGGGTAGTGATAGCAGAACTTTGGAATAAACGCCCGTCTCAATGTAGAAAAGTTGGTTTCGATAGAGTAGCGTCTTTGATGCTACATCCCCCGCGTCATAGACGCTGTAGTTCTTCCGGCTCTTCAATTCTTCAGCGCTCCGACATCCTCTCCCAAGTCGACCATCATCTCCCAACTACACCAAGTTGTATGCTATTCTTTATTGTGCCTAGTCCAAGTCAGCATGTGCCGACACGGATGCACCTGGCACCCGAGAGCTGGAAGACACGCCTGTGGAAGCGGAGCGCGGCGAGTTGGTGCTTGTCGCGTAGAAAGAGGCCGTCGACAGGGGGTGTATTGGATGTGGAGATGCTACTCGTCAACATGGAGGCGCTCGACGAGGTGGAGGTGCTAGAAGATGGGGAGATGCTCATCAAGGTGGGGGTGCTCCTCATCGAGGTGATGCTGCTTCTCGGTGTGGAGGTGCTACTCGATGACAAAAAGGTGCTTGCCAACGTAGTGCTACTCGGGAGGGTGTTGGTTCCTATCGAAGTATCCGAAGACGCACGGTGCTGCTTGTCGACCATTATCGGCGTGGCGGGCGGAAGAGGAAATATATATTGACATGGATGGCCTTATATCATGGGGTCAACGTCCAGTTGAGGTATATATGCGTTCTGAGGTGGAGAGTTGCTCCAATGCGTTGGAGACATTGCTCGTTGGTGCGAGGCATTGCTCGTAAGATGGGGCAATTGCTGGAGGAGCTGAAGGAGCTCTCATCGAGTGAGAGGTGAATGAGACGCGTCAGGTAAAGCAGCATAAAGCTGGATAGTATACGCGATCTGTTTTAATCTCGTCGTGTAGCTTTGAATACATATAAAATGGTCTATTCGACTATGCTACTATACATGGGTATTCCAAGTAAAACATGTTTTGAGTAACGAAATAATGTGGTATTTGACACGCTGCACTGGATATAGCACACTTCCAGCTCCTAGCACACTACTCGGACATTGATCCTACCGTTTTGCGAGACTACGGTCGTGAGCGAAGGCACGTAAACAGAATATGCAATCTGAGGTTATAACTTACATTACAAGCACAGAACACCAAACCACGCATTCGCTTTCGATTAGATCGGATGGCGGCGGGTGTAGACTCGTAAACGAGTATTTGAGATTTGGGCGCCTGGCGTGCATAGTAGGATTTGGGAAGGACAAGCTGGGAAGATAACAGGAAGAGACGTTAGCAGAAGAGAGACGGAATAAAAGGACAAGAGGCTGGCGGAGAGGAGGAACGGTTGTTCATATTCGAGGATCTTCAAAGACAGAGACTAGGAATATGAATGGGAACGGTCATGAGCAAGGAAAACCAGAAGACACCCGAGCTCTCCCTGCATACTCCCAAGTTCCTTTATATAAAGATATTTCTGTACGTAGCCCGGGCCACACATTCTTGAGTGAACAAGAGGCTCGTAATATTCACAGGTAAGCAAAGGATCGACGGGAGTAAGAGCGAGAAAGGCGGATCGAACAAGCCAGGAGAGCTGGAAAAGGGCGAGTTAGCTTCAATTTGAAAAAAGGGTATAGGGTGACAATGGAAGAAGGGATGGATCGCAAAGGTGGGCGTAGAAGGGGAAGGAGGCATTGCACGTCTTCGTACAGCATCCAAACCGCTGTCCATATCTCTCCTCGTCTATGATCCAGCCTGGATGCATTTCTATGCCACATTCGTTGAGGCCATATTGCACAACGTCAACTGCGTATGACGCCTCCGATCAGCGTTTTGCTAGCGGTTGTAAGTTCGGGATGTGCATTTGTTGTGAATGCTCGGTGCACGTCGATTTGAACGGGGAGCACGTTAAGCTGAGAAGGTGCGCGCTGAGTTGAGATGGGACTGTCGGCTCGGGGAGTACCCTGTTCTGTAATAGAAGAGCGCATGTGATATATGCGTAGAATGCTGTAAGATCGGGGCGTCGCAGAAAGCGCCCTTGCACGTTGCGTATGCAACTTCGAAACATTAGTCGACGCTTCAAAGCGTCCTGGACTCTAGTGGCATTGAGTCACTCGATGAACCGCACTCGATGGTAAGGAGCCCTCGGTTGTGTCCCCTTCACGATGACCAATATAATTATCGGATTAGCACAGGCCCCTCATCCTGGCCCATCAATGGAGAACCGGGTGACTAAAAACGTACTGAGTGGTTCTCATGGGCGATGTGCGAGGAACGGCGGTGGAGAGGAGGTGCGGTAATGATGTTGTATGGACGAGCTGGTGTACGGGATGCTCTGTCGATCGGAGAAGCTTGGTACCCTTCACAACCCGTCTGTCTTTGCCAGACGATCTCAGGCTTCAAAATTTGCTTTCATTCAATTTTTATTATGCGAAGTCGAGGCGCCTTAGCTTATAGGTCCTGCTAGTCACTCATTGTTGCCGCTCCAATTGCCGTCACAGTCCCGTCCGTACAACACGTCGACACTCGTCCGCCTACACCCGTGGATCTGGCTCGACTGCTTTCGGATTTTACTAACTGGTCGAGAACGCTTGGGAGGTGGTTATTAGGAAGAGATGAGAAAAGGAAGTGGATGGCGACGTACCCAAGAGGCTGATTCTTCGTCTCTACTCTGTCGACTTCATTCCAATCCTTTCGAAATGGGGTCCACGCCTTCAAAATGGGACCCAAATCCCGTTCAGACCAGGAAGAGAACAGTTCATGCATCCATCGCTGAATATGCAGGCATAGGACCCGTTCTGTCTAGCCGATGGGTGACAAGGTGGTCGGGTGTGGGCAGCACGTAGGGGTATCCCGCGGAGGTGGAAAAGGTGATAGCTGAACGGCAATGGAAGAGGAGGGAGGCAAGTTATGTTGAGGGAGAGGGTGAGCATAGAGGGTCATTCTTTACAAAGCGGCGTGCGAGAGGACAGCTTGGCAGGGTGTGTTGGAGAAAACGCTGCGATGTAGAGGGTTTCCGATGAGGGATGAGTGGCGTATATGACGAGAGGAGGTCCGGTGCGGCGAGAGAGCTGGGCAGTCGAGGGCAGAAGATTGGCGGGGAGTTGAACAAGGGATACCGAGCCGGTGACGAGCGGCGAGTGGGAGGGCATGCGACATGAAGAAATAAAGTCTTCAGCGCAATCGTCAATAAGGAGCGCGATAACAGTACCAATGAAAGGCGGACATACCTAAACCAAAGAGTCCATCTCCAAGCTACTAGACAATAGGACCTTTCAAACTCCAAGCAGTCCTAGCATTGAAGCTGGGAGAACCAACGAGACGATAATAAATGTGGGATACGTCATGAGTTCTGTGAGGAAAGGACGGGATGGGACGATGAGCTAGGGCATGCGTGGAGAGAAGGGCAAATGGACCTACTCACCCAAGAGGCCAGCACTCGGCGGTAGTTTCGGACTCAAGACTCGAGAGCTCGAGGGAAGTGGGCTTGACGAGAACGAGGGAACTGAGCGAGTTTAAGCACGTGCAATACTGCACGCATATGTCGAGGATTGAAGACAGAGCATAAACGAGAAGAGGCAGGGCGAAGTTCTGTGCGAAACGACGAGCATGATAACGAGGAAAGACGAGAACAGAGAGTGAGAGCGGGAGAGCCAAGCGCCAGGCACGTGAATGATTTAAGCTGCCCTAAATTAATCCGCATTCTCCGCTCGACTTGTTTTGTTGCTTATGTCCCTGCTCTTGCAACGAGATTTGTCGATGCCTGCTTTCCCAATAGATTATAAAAGATAGTCAATAGAGAATTCATCACGATGGACCTTTAAGTGAGAGATCGCAGTGGGTGTCGGTCGTCCTTCTCTCATTAATATTCTGCACTGACTATCCTGATTGGTGTCGACATCATGGCTGGTTCATGTTGGTGGGATGCATAGCGCAGTTTGGAAGATAACGGATGGGTTCCAATGTCACGATATCGCCCCTTGCACATAGACATTCCCTAGATCTACGAGTGCACGTTGTCTCCAACCTTCTCACATTCAAGAATCGCGCATTTAATGCATCCCGTCCTGCTCCTTCCTCGTCCTCTTTCCCCGTCCTCTACCGCATGCTTCCTGTCTATGGTAGGAGAACTCTATTTTTGGAAGCATTGAAGAGGCAGACGACTCGCTGTTATTGTGCCGATGATGCAGATGCCCCTTCGGATCGTCCCTCCTCCCCGTAATGGTATGTCGTCCAATACTCAGCGCAGTCCCGTTCATCACCAAATAGACTCAGAGTAACCTCATCCACCAGAACCCAGCACCGTCCTATTCACCTACACAACCACGCTGAATCCGTTGAACTTTGCGTTCCTTCCCATTGGTGGTTCGATGATGAGACGCCCCAGGTCCCCTTGATTTCCTCGTCCCATCCCCATTACCGTCTCTATCCCCATCTCTGGAACCGCCTTCTTCCGGTTCCCTTCTCCATCCCGCTCAGGCAACTCCTGTCCATCGAAGCAATTCCCGCTTTGACCCACGGCTCGCAAACACGCGCAATTGTTTTTAGCATATAGGCCGCCTATGAGCATGGGGGGATGTTCGGGAGCATTCCTTCCAAAGCACCTTTGAGGACCACGTCCACTCGCAATAGAAGGCATTGATGTGGGAGAAGAGCACCTCGACTTAGCACAGGAACGCGTCAACTGGACATATCGTCTTGAGAGAAAAACTTCGACTTTCCAGCTCTATCCATCGAGTTGGAGAGATCTATTGACTTTGGAGGACGGGCATTAGCTGATGGATCTTCGTTAGCGAATCCTTGCTTGCTCGAAGGAGTAGTCAACGATTCCAAGGTAGACAGTGGATGGGGAGGTCAATGTTAGTAAAACACATACTCGTAGAATCTAGAAGCGGTCGATCGCCTATGTAATTGGTATTGAGAATCGAAATCAATTATATTGGCATCTATTTACACAAGAGCTACTAACTCGCATAAGAATCCTCAGTTATCAACCAATCTGCTGCCATCGTATTCTCACCATTTGAAAATCTGATGCCTCGAAGCTAGCACTCGACTAGTGGTGGGTGCTGCAAGTCCTCTCGGCGTCCACAGAGCCGCTTGTACCAAACGCAGTTCAAGGTTGTATGGTCCAAGGGCTTCGATGGGACGGGCTTTTGAAAGGAAGTGGATTAGCTACTCACTTTTGACCTTGTAATCATGGCTTTTGTCGTTCGGTTGCATGTATTATGATAAGGCGGGCGGTCGGGTTGGCGGTCGGATTAACGAAGAGTCGGTAGTTGTACAAGTGAAGAGTAGCCATTTGTAGCGGAATAAAGTTAGAATACCTGTGAACGGCAAGGTCAATAGTCGCAGTGCGGACCGACATACCAACCTTGAGTCTTAGGCTATCACGCATAGCCATGCGGCCATCTATCGCTGAATCACTGGAGATAATGTCTTGCACGTTGAGAAGTGGGGTTGAGATGAAGAATAGTGAAGGCTGTTCATGGCGTGAAGAGCCTGAAAACAAAGCTTTGAACGCAGAAGAGGGAAAGGATGATAAGGACAAAAAGAAGATGCCAGCGAGAAAGGAATTCGTATATTTCAGAAGACGAGGACCTTCAACCACAGATATCATTGCTGGTTCCATGCACCAATCGAATCCTCCGTCTGTGCTCGCAGCACAGCAGCCTGGTATCATCACATCTTCATGCATGCCAACCCCCTGAAACATGACAAGTTCACTAGATAAGCACCAACGCGCCACTATTCCATTTCCATACATTGCTCCTTGTCCCGCCGATGGCTCATCATTGGGAACATACACGCAACGAAGTTGTCCTGTACAGAGGTGGGTGCTTGGTGGTGTGAAACGTGTGCAGAACCGATGAAGGAGCAGGAGCGAGATGACTAGGGAAAGTATCTTGTCCGATTGTATACTGGAGTATCTCTTCTTATAGCCGGCTGAAATTAGATGAAAGGGATTGGGCCTTGCACCTAGAAAAACCGGCCAGCCACGCTGATCGGTGAGTTCGGATCGTATGCTGGATATCTATTCGCAGGTTTATTGTAACCGTGACAGATTCTGTCAATAGGTGTTGAATACCTAAATGAGATGGAGAGCGTACTGAAGAGCTTGCAGGAGCGACATGAATCAGAGTTACGGTGTGGATGTTGAAATCTCGCTGTCGATAAACGATCTCGATCCCCTTCCACAAAGACCTGCAAAGTCCACGTACTTTCACAACCCTTAGATGCATGAACACCGTTGTTGGGTCGATTCGTTAAAGATGACGCGCATGACGGAGTGGAAGAAGGTTAGTGACGTGAGCGGGAGGGCAACTGTGAGCTGAACAAGGAGTGAGTCACAGGTGGCTCGAGTGATGAGAGAGTGTGTGGCTGATGAGAGTTATAGGGGACGGTAAAAGACAGACAGCACGTGGGGCTGAGGAGATGTAACACCTTCGCAACAGGATTATCAATATAAGAGGAGCGGTCAGCGAAGTTTGAAGACGGAGACGTACCTATACCCAAAAACCCGCCCAATGTCATAAGCCACAAGCGGTCCACTAATAAGCACAAGCCTCACCGTTGGGGAGATATATCAGGAGACTGGACCATCGAATGGTTACGCCCAGTGTTGCTAGACGTTGTGCAAGGTGGCGAAAACGGAAGAAAAGCGCACGCTGCGAGCACTGTCGATGACGCATGCGTGCTCATTACTCACATGAGCGCTGACACGCCCCCATGGGAAACCAGACAAATGTGCGGGAAAAACTGGCAATGGGTTTCCCTTTTCAAAGTTCAGCTTCTCATAAGCCCTCGTCCCCATGCAACGATGGCGCATTTCACAGTCTCGTCAGTTATTTATGACCGTATTTTTAACGTTATTAACTTACTTTTACTTAGACCACAATCGTCGCAGATAGCATTGAAATCTGAATGTTCAGGGTACTGCCTGCCTTACTAATCATCCTCACGCAATTAATACTTAATAAATGATAGACAACGTTTGCGTTTAATAGGTAGGATAATGGTATTTCTTTCCTATCTAAGAGAATCTAGTAACACTGGAAATCCGCGTATAACAGATCTGTTGATTGAATGTTCTCCCGAGAGTTCCAGTATCGCACGTCATGAAGAACTCGAGCTAACACTGCTGCAGAGTGATCACAATCCTCGAAAATCGAGAACATTGAAAAAAATATCACCAACCACATGGAATTGTCACGACAGCCTCGAAATGTTTGCTTTTGTGCCATAATTGTCGAACAATTACTAATGCTTCGTTAATCAGATACATAACGCCTGATTCTGTAGAGCTCGAGATTTATGCAGGAGGTTCTGATCAACCACTGGGGTTGATTACACTGACATCTTCGCAAATTGAAGATCATATTCAAAAAGATACACATGTTAGAAGTATGTTATCATAAGATCGATGTGAGTCACTCATAATCAATCTTATTCAGAAATAGCCTCCCTTCCTTCAATCAGGGAACAAACCCAGATTCTGACTCTGTCGTTTCATGTAGCCAAAGCTGAAGATACACAAGGTAAGAGCGAATGTTTAATATAATTTCCCTGACATATTTTCACATGCCGCCTATTCAACAGACGAAGATCTTCTGGTTCTTACGGAATCAGCGTGTCAATCTTTAGGTAGCGATCTCGATAAGCTAGGTCTCTTGTGTCGTGCCGGAGATGCTTTTCAGTCTCGGTTCTCAAGCACGAACTCATTAACTGACATTAATAACGCTATCAAGATGTACGAAGCTGCCAACTCCCTTACTCTGCAGGACCACAAAGATAAAATTAATGTTATCAAAACTCTAGCGCAGTTTCATTCGGCGAGATTTACCAAAATGGGTGATTCTGACGACATCGATAAAGCCATCTCTTTTCAGCAGCAGATTCTTCTACTCCTTCCGCATGATGAAGAGGCAAATCGAGGCAGGATTCTTCATTCACTTGGTGGTTTGTTGATGTGTCGTTCCAGATATACGAATGACGAAGCCGATATCAGCGAGACCATCATCACTCTGAAGAAAGCCCAAAATCTCACTCCCACCTCTGACTCACTGCTTCCTTTTATACTTCGAAATCTCGGTTCTTCGTTTCAAATCCGCTACCAAAAATTGAAGAACACGGATGATATCACACATTCCATCGATGTGCTGCGTACCGCTACAAGCCTTCTCTCAGAGGACCATCCTGATTTGCCTTACTTTTTGAGTAATCTAGGCGCTCCTCTTATCAGCCGCTTCCTCATCCAAGGGAACCTTGCAGATGTAGATGAATCAGCATCTTTTGCACAGAAGGCTGCTGACATGTTAGCGGTCGATCATCCGGATCGACCTATTATGCTCAGTAATCTTGCTTCTTCCTTCGTCCATCGGTTCCGAAAGACGAAGAACATTGTGGACATAGATAAAGCGATTTCCCTACGTCGACAAGCTATCACACTCATGCACGTTGACCATGTAGACATGCCTTCTATACTGTGCAATCTCGGAAATGCATACCTACGACGCTTTGAACAAACAGGAGCTTCGTTTGATATTGACGAGGCAATTAGTATCCATAGAGATGGCGTACAACTTTTCCCGGCCAATCACGTGGAGCTCGTAGGAAAGCTATTTGACCAGAGAAATCTTCTTCTTCGTCGCTTGAGGAGAACGCATCAATCAGAGGATTTGGAAGAAGCAATTGCGATCCTCGAAAGAGCTGTTAGTCTTAAATCCTTACATCACTCGTACATTTCAGATCAACTTCAAGCTCTCCGTATGCTGAAAGGAGAACTGCATACTTTGGCCAAATATGATGACGAAATCAGGGAGAAAAATTTGAGGCTCGACGTGATGTTAGCTGGAGACGAGGAAATACCCGCTATTCGTAACGAGCTCGGACTGTTATATTTTTTGTCCTTCTGCCTTACCGGGGAGTTGGAAGATATAGAAGCTTCCAAAGATAATCTGAAAAGCTGTGTTAATCTTACTCTAGCAGACGATGCTGCGCTGCCAACTCATCACGATGAATTGGGTAGCATATCGTTACGCAAATTTCGTTTTACGGGAGACGAAGTAGACATAGAAGACGCGTTTTTTTCTTGTGAACAGTCCATTTACTTCACTCCCAAGAACGATGAAAAACTTTGTGAAAGAGTCGACCGCCTTGTTTATCTTTTCCTTTTACCCTTGGACACCGCGCCATCATCGATGAGACTCGCAATCACAGCCCGGTGGAAAGCCCTGGATGAATATCTAGCATCCTTAAGCGCTGAAAATGCTTCAGTACTTTCAGAAAGGTTAGGCAGATCGCTTCTGCTCCGTTTTCAGCGGCTCGATGATATGGAGGATGCTAATCGCGCCATAACCATGTACAATAAAGCACTCTATTACAACGTTACTCCTATCCGCTTAGCCAAGCTGGGAGAGGCGTATTTCCGCCGCTTTCAGCGTACTGGAGCTGTGTCCGATATCGAGAATGCGATTGCTACTCAACAGAGAGCTGTGGATCAAGCTACCGAGGATGACCCATTCATGCCACGGATCCTCAACCCTCTCGGGATTTCATTTTTGCACCTCTTCAAGCTTAAGGGGAATCGTCTTGATCTCCATGAAGCAATTCGGTTGCAAAGAAAAGCTGTTGATCTTAGTAGAAGTGATCATTTACTGTTGAGCAGTCTTGGAAGCTCTCTTCTGCGTCTTGCGGAACTCAGCGGAAATTTGAAGGATTTAGACGAGTCAATATCTCTTCAGCAGGAGGCTGTGCATAACGTTGAACCTGGTGACGAGATTTCGAT
>ML213691.1:29918-46099 GCA_004379715.1 Crucibulum laeve
TGGGTAGCATATCGTTACGCAAATTTCGTTTTACAGGAGACGGAGGAGACATAGAAGACGCGTTCTTTTCTCGTCAACAATCCATTTACTTTACTCCTAGAAACGATGGAGAACTTTCCGAAAGAGTCGACCGCCTTCTTTATCTTCTCCTTTTCCCCTTGGACGCTGCGTCATCATCAATGAAACTCGCAATCACAGACCGGTGGAAAACTCTCGATGAATATCTAGCATCCTTAAGTACTGAAAGCGCTTCAATACTTTCAGAACGGTTAGGTACATCGCTTTTGCGCCGTTTCGAGAGACTCGATGATATAGAGGATGCCAGCCGCGCCATAGCCATGTACAATCAAGCAATCTATTACAATGTTACTCCTCTCCGCTTAGCAAAGTTGGGAGAGGCATACTTTCGCCGGTTTCAGCGTACTGGAGCTGTGTTAGATATTGAGAATGCCCTTGCTACTCATCAGCGAGCTGTGGATCTAGCTACTGAGGATGACCCATTCATGCCGTGGATCCTCAACACTCTCGGGATGTCCTTTTTACACCTCTTCAAACTTAAGGGGAATCCCCTTGATCTCCATGAAGCAATTCGGCTTCAAAGAAAAGCTGTTGATCTTGATAGAAGTGATGATTCATTATTGAGCAGCCTCGGGAGCTCTCTTCTGCGTCTGGCGGAACTCAGCGGAAATTTGAAGGATATCGACGAGTCGGTATCTCTTCAGCAGGAAGCTGTGCGTAACGCTGAACCTGGTAACGAGAATTCGATGGCAGCAAGCATGAACAATCTTGGAAACTCATTTTTTACTCGTTATCGACTGACCCAAGAAAATATCGATGTTGACGAAGCAATTTTGGCATATTCAAAGTCCATGGAACTGTATCCAGATGGACACCTCGAAAAACCGAATACAATGGATAACCTAGCAAGTTCATTCTACAATCGCTTTTTGAGTGGGGGCGGACGCGATGATCTCGACAGATCCATTTCAATACGCCAAAATGCTCTAGAGCTTACTCCTGCAAACCACCTAGTCGTTCCCGCACTACACTATCATCTAGGCTCTTCACTTATCCATCGATATCCCGCCGAAAAAAATGCGGAAGATGTCAATCACGCAATTCAAGCTTTTACGGACTGTATTTCGACCGATGACAAAACAACAGAAAACTACCTCATGAAGTATCTTGCATTAGCAGGTCTTGGACACGCGCTTCTCTTGCGATTCTCTAACAGTGACAAGACAGATATCACTGACATTAACGATGCCATTAAAGCGCTGCAAAAAGCTCTAGAATTTATCCCTGAAAAGCACATAGACTATAAAACATATCAAATACGTCTAGGAAGGGTTTTCGAACAAAAATTCAGGCACGCAAAAGACGGGAACTCAGAAGCTTTCAAATCAGCCGTATCACTTTATCAGTCAGCAGCCACGTCTACTAACGGCCGTGTCTCTGAAAAAATGATAGCCGCTCGTCGCTGGGCTCAGATCTGCCAGGAAACAACAACCGATCCGGAGGCATCATTAAATGCGTACAAGATTGCAATCGAACTGTTCCCTCAGATTGCCTGGTTGGGACAGACGATTGACCAACGATATACAAATCTTACTAATACATCCTCTCTTCCGAGTGAAGCTGCCGCTGCTGCTCTAGCTGTAGGAAGAGTCGACTTGGCTTTAGAATGGCTGGAGGAAGGACGATCAATAGTATGGAATCAGCTGAATCAACTTCAAACTGCTGCAAAGTCTTTGCAAGTAGTAAAACCTGAGCTTGCGGAACAGCTTCAGAAAATTTCAATAGAACTAGAAAAAGCAGGAAACCGGGTCCACGACTCAAATGAGGTGGATGACATTGTTCATAAAATCACCACACAGCAGGACATACAAAAGCATCATGAGCTCGCAGAACTCTGGAATGCTACTCTCTGCAAGATCCGGGAAGTGGACGGCTTTGAAAAGTTTTTACTTCCTACTAAAAGCTCTGTGATATTAAAATCACTACCTAAATCGAGCACTGTGATACTTATAAATGTGCATGCATCTCGGTGTGATGCCATTGCCTTAGTGGCAGGTACAGAGAATCCTATCCATATTCCGCTTGAAAATCTTACAATCGATAAAGTGGTACTTTGGAAAAGGCAGTTGGATGCAATGATATCAAGCATTGGAACACGATACGGGAGGCCATTCGTAAAATCAAATCAACCCAGTATCCGAGAGATACTAAGTAACTTATGGCTTTCCGTCGTCCAACCCATTATAAATGCCCTTCAATACCCTGTACGTCCTATGCCCTTCTGTATTATGTCTATAAGCTGATATAAATAAATGTATAGATTACTTCTGATCCCACAAGAATTTGGTGGTGCACGACTGGCCCATTGGCTTTTCTTCCCCTTCACGCTGCTGGAGTATACAATACCGAGGATCCATTGCCAGGGGCCATGATATCTGATTATGTCGTTTCATCATATACTCCCACAGTAGCTGCGATTATTAGATATACCAGAAACGATCACAACCCCATCCTCCCGCATTCCGACGGAATCTTGGTCGTCAGCCAACCTGCTACACCAAACCTCCCCGAAATCGCCAATACCATTCCAGAGTGTAATATTGTCATCCGAAAATGTGTAGAGCATAGTCTAAAAGTGGGGCATCTAGAAGGTGAAAATGCCACTATCGAAAGCGTTCTTCAAGGTATGAGCCAGTTTAACTGGATCCATCTCGCATGTCATGCTTCTCAGGACGCTGTCAAGCCCACTCAAAGCGCCTTCTACCTACATAATGGACCTCTCTCATTGTCATCAATTATCCAGAATCCACTTCCACTGGCCAATTTCGCCTTCCTCTCGGCCTGCGAAACTGGAACTGGAGATGTGAGTTTAGCGGAAGAATCGGTTCATCTTGCCGCGGGAATGCTTTCTGCCGGCTACTGTAGTGTGATCGCGACTATGTGGACGATAGACGATACACATGGTCCTATGATTGCGGAGCAATTCTATTCGCGTATGTTGTCTGGGAGAAATGCACTGGGCAGAAGCCCTTCATACGCGCTGCACTATGCCGCTAAATATCTTCGAGAAACTTTGGAGGACTCTGAGTTGTCGTTTTTGATCTGGGTGCCTTTTATTCACATGGGTTTTTAGTGTAGCGAGTGGTAAGATACACCCCGGCAGAGTTCAAAGAGCCGCCTAGCCGGGGTGTAAGTAGTAAGTCATGTATTGGTATAGTGCCTTGTAGTGCCACAGCCAGGCCTTCGCATTCTCATGCTTTTCGTTTCCCTCCTCTCCCTGTTCCTTGTCGGACTGCCGACGAGATTCGTTTTCTACATACCGTTACTGGCGGTCCTTTTGCCCACTCACCTGCTTCCTTCTCAAGCATGTATATCAGTTCTAGTAGTATACTGTACTAAATACGACCAACTCATCAAGGTAGTTGGAGCATGACACATTTCAAGCGTCTCTTTGTCTCTTCAAACTTGGCTGCAACATGTGACATTTTTAATAACCAGAAACATCATCCCTCTATACTAAGACGACCTCCTGCAATCTAAATGTCAAGCCTCGTCATCCCAGCAGACTTTCGAAAGCTGCTGCTGCCAGATCCTGCTCTCTCTGTACCTAACTTTGTGTCGAACCCCTTACCTGTTCAAATCTCTCGTGAGGGTTGGGAACGGTCATGAACAAGGAACCTCGGATGACCTCCGGGCTTTCTTTGCATGCTCCTCAGTTCTCTCAGCCGGTCGTACCCCTCTACGTAGGTCCAGACCGTAAACCTTTATGTGACGAAGAGACTTGTTATGTGTTCTCAGGCGGATAGAGGATCGACGGAAATGAAAGCGAGAAACATGCACTAAACGACGAGCAAGGATGGCTGGAGGAAGGCGAGTTAGCTTCAGTTTGATGGAAGGTAGCGGTGGACAATGGAAGGAGAGATGAACACTCGCCGTTATACAGCAACCTAATCACTCCAGATCTCTCCTCGTCTATCCGTCAGCCTAATCATTAATAACAATGTAATGATTCTGAAGGTTGTCGAAGCTTCTAATATCAAGTGAAATGTAGTAATACTGCCAAAAGTGTCTGGTAAATCGACTCCATAACTATCTGATTCTTTTCCGACCTCTATTGGTGAAACAATTTATGGGAGATATACAAGAGATTGGCCTCAAGAGTCAATAACGAATATCAAACCAACAAAATGTGACAAACAATATATGTCAAAAGAAACGGAGTGTGTGATGGCCCACCGTCGGGCCACGACCATGATCATGAGTAGTCCTAAAATGGAATACATTTATCTCTTAAATCACATTTAATCAACCCGCCGCACTCCTTTGGCAAACGCCCATAGCACGACCATGACACTCATCATTGATACCATCCTATGATATGATATGACACGATCAATTCATCAATACTACGACTTTCACAAATGAGTTACTCACAAAGGCTGTAGCGATCCAATTCCATATTTCGAAGCCAGAATACCCGTAATAAACGGTAATATCGCAGAACCTGAGAATCCAATGCCAGTAACGAAGCCCACACTGCCAGTGAGTAGCCGTTTAGGCAGAATATGCGTCATATGGGAGATAAGTGTAGGAAACATAGGCCCCAGTAGCATACCAATGAAGGATATCTGATTTGCGTATCAGTTAAGATCGTACTTACTGAAGAAACGACGAGATCTTACTGCAACTGCGTTCCCGATGATGGATGGAACAAACCAGATGGTGATTTCTAGTATCATTGCCAGTACCACATAGAAGAAAATGATTCGTTCGCCAACTAGCTTATTGAGCCACATCAGGCATATACGGCCGAGTGTTATACCTGTAATATTATGCTCGCAGCTCAACCAAGCTTAAAGCGAAAGATACGAACTAAATTACATACCACCAAAGAATCCAGAGGAGATATAACCAGCGGAATGTCCTCCACCGCGCTTTTCAATGATGAAGGTTACGATCCACCCTGTAAAAAAGTAACTTTAGCTATCATTCTCAGAGACAGTGTGGGTGCTACATACCACCAAGCGTGACTTCAACACCGGTATATATGAGCGAAAACAACGTGAGGAAGTGGACAGACCGGAACCCAAGGATCTGCCTGTACAAATTGCTATCTGGCGTAACATTGTTATTGGATTCTATTGCATATTGTCCTCCTTCAGCAAGAATATCTATGACGGGGGTGGAATCAGCCAACCGAACCAAATAAGTAACGGAATGATTTACCCTCTTGCTTCCTAAAACGAAAGACGAGGATCATCACCACAACATTGGAAGTAGCTATAGAAGCGAGAACAATGTAGTGGAAAGACCAATGAGGCTGAGTAGAGAAGTAGGTGGCGAGGAACGGGGATAGGAATGCCCCAAGACCTGTATTGGCGGTTGAGATCCCTGCTTCGCGATTCGAATACGAAAACTGATATACCATACGCGGCATGCATTATCCCAAGTTTAGTGGTCATGCTATCTTTCAGAGAAGCGACAAAGCCATTGGCTTGGGCGTTCTGCCAAGGAATGTGGGAATCGGACAAGAATTTCAAAGTACAAACGAACTCACCTGGAAGGAAAACCCGAATCCTATGAAACCGAAACCTACCACCATTACTGGAAATGGTGGCGAGGGTGCGATAATAATATATCCTATCAACTGAGAAATGGCTCCTATCGTCCAAAGGTGAAACTCAAAGGTCAAGTGTTGAACCTGAAGAAATATGCACCCATAACGATAATCTTTCCGAATCCGAGCTTCTCGTTCATATATACGTTGAGAATAGCACCAGTAATGAAACCCTAACCAAAGTCGTTAGATGAGAATAATAGCTAAACGAGATGGATCCTACGATGCAGTTAGAAACAAAGAGTAGTGCAACGATTGAGAAGCCAATCTAGAATGGATGTCAGCGAGATAAGAGGACAATATTACAATTCACTAACATGGTAAGCACGCTGAATGGCGGGTAAAAGTGTTCCAGTGGACCCATCATTGGACCCCTCGATAAAATGACACCAGCAGAGCGCGACGAAATGAATTAACCTCTTTCTGCGAAACTGTACCTCTTGCTGTGGGGTGACTTCAATACGAGGTGCCGTAGATGATACTTCGAAAACTGCAGCCTGCATAGCTGGTTCCTCTAGCGGGAGTGCGTCGTTCGGAATAGGGAGTTGGTGTACCGAGATGCTGCTGCTGTTTTGGACGCGCGAGATGGTTGAGGTGCGGCAAGTGCGATCGGATAGGTAACTTGAGATAGCATGTAGCTCGAAAGCGTCCAGAGGACGCTTATTGTCATTGTTTGCATTTGGCAGGGAGTCAGATATTTTAAGATTAGAGGTCCCAGCTTGTTGAGAACGTTCAGAGGTGGGAGAGTTTTGATGCTCGAGGATTATTGATTTATCTTCCAAAGGTGGAATAAACGGCGCCATAGGCAAGGTAGGTATGTCGAGGTCGACCTGCACGGGACGAGATAATGAGGAGAGAACTTGAATAACGGTAAGAAAACTTGTCCACGTTTAAATGCATGGCATATCTTATTGATACCCATCTTCTGCTCGTCTCCATCCATTACATTCCCCGAAAGTTTTATGTGAGTCAGCTTCAAATGAGCAGCTGATAGCGTTGATGACGTCGGGATGCCACCTTGTATGTCTCATATCAGTTCATGCGACTAAAGCCGGTCCTGGAGACGCCCTGTGCCGTTCCTCGAGGCTGTAAATAAGCATGCCGAGGTGCCTATCAGTGCACGCTAGTATGGGGTGTTGGATTGGAATGCGAAGTGGCACCAGAAAGGTTATCAATTGTATAACGTCGAAGTCCAACGAGAATAGGAGGTCTAGAAGGACAGGGTCAATCCGAATATTATTGTTGAAAGCAGGTGCATGCTTAGGGCCATGGGTGTATCAGAAAGCCATTTTTGCGATGAGCACGCGCCCCATAGAAGTTGTTGTAGGGTGTTGTTTAACAGCGTCATTCGTGATAATGAGTGTCCTATATATAAGTAGTGCAGGCTTCTAACTCTGTTCAGAAATAGTTCCCAGTGGGATTTATGGACTAGTGGTAAAAATGATCAGCCTCTCCAACTCGCGAACCAACGGCAACACATCCTGCGAGACGCATTTCTGTTCTTATTCCAGTTTGACTTTGAAGGCGGGCCGTATTCTGGCATCTCTCAGGATGACGCAGGTAATTGAGAGGCCATTTGTTTTTTGTAGTAAGTTGCCACTTCTTCCATCTCCATTCCAGTGATTCCTTGTCTCTCAGAATTCGTTCCCACTCACACTGCGAGAAGGGAATAGGACGCCAATTGGACAACCTCGTATTCACATTCAAGTCAGGCGCCTCTAGACACAGTCATTGTCGCAGCCTCTCAAGCAGCGATCCTTCAAGGGCCAGTTACCAACGCTGAAAGGATAACTTAGCACTCGTTTAGCTTCTTGATAACTGTATACTCTGTAGAGATTTCCGCTGTGCGTCGCCTTCCTCTATCTATATGCTTATACAAATATTAACCTCTCTGCAGTTGTATCTGCGTCTTTGGACGGGATAGTGAAAGCATGGAGCCCGCATATGCCGGCCATCTCCAAAGTAAACCAACAACAGTTGGAACCCACAGCGACTACGTTCATTGTTTGAGTCGCTGTCGCGAATAGAACTGGGTGGCATTTGGGCTCCTTGATCGTACGATCAAACTCTGGGATCTGACACGCTCTACCTCTTCTGGGACAGTCAATCCGCTGATGTCATTGAACCCACCCGACGCGAACTCGCCCAAGTCATCGGTATATGCGCTAGCAACAGATCCATTCGGGCGCACATTTGCATCCGGAGTCACCAGAGAAGGTTGTTCGCATTTGGGATCCTCATCCAGGTAGGACTCAGGAGATCAGGCAGGAGATCAGGCAAACGCGACGGACATACACAGAATATCAGAGCTGTTCTGGTATCAGAGGATTCAAAATGTGTGTATCCTACCGTTATTCTTAAACTTATGCCTGATGTCAACAATAACCGGCTCTTGATAGGTCCTGGGATTGGTGCAACGCTCTATCCTCGTAACATCCCTATGCTTATACCTCTACGGCTTCTACCGAGCTCTGACCCCTCTCGTCTCCATGGGGCCTACATACGTTCACACACCACGCCAACAAATGTCTGCTATTCGTAGGTATGTCGAACTTTGTATTCATAACATTTTCTGATTCGTTGGAGAGGGACTAGTATCCGACTATGCATCTGAGTGCTTTGCCACAGCTCTCGAAATGCTCTGGTAGGTTCTGTAATTGTCGACACTGACGTTGACGGATACTTATACTGCCCCTTCTTCAGGCTGTCGGCGGACACTCATCTTCAGGCTATCCTTAGAAGCATCCACCAAACCGGCATGTAGGCACCGAGACAGGGCTCCTAGTGGATCCGTATACTGCGTTCATGTTGAACTGCGAAGCTTGTAAGTAGTGCATTTGGCCGAACTCTCCTTTACGACAACTTTGGCAGTCTCCCTTGAGATATTTGTTACCCTCTGTCCATCGCTCTCTAGTACTTACACGGCCCTGTCTTGCTTCTCCCCTTTAAAGCTATCCGTTATCTAACCTACCAATCGGACTTCTCATGGATCAGCAACACCTGCTATTTGGCAAAGCCTTGTCCTTATTTTGACGCTGTTGTCTATGCGGTTCAGAAGCGCGTCCAAACCAGCCCCAATCTCTACAGCCCTCCATAGCCAATGTTTCCTACGTCATTTCCCCAACATTCGACATCTACACACCCTCTGTTCCAACACTCACAGAGCTAGGCGATAGTGGGCGGTCGTTTCCTTTAACGACCAGCTACTTGGTCCGGCACTTGGGCTCTCAGCTTCTGGCGCTGATACACCGCCCTTCTACGTCAAGCCCATCGACCAGTCTCCTGCGACCAAGGCACAGCAGTCGAATCTTGAAGCTTGACCTTCTTCCGTCTAATTCTGCTTACTTCAAATCGATACCATTCAATGCACAAGAATCGTACCTGCCACAACCGGCATTTGACGCTAGAGATAAAATAAGAACAACGGAGAGCGCCATCGCAGTTTATGTTGTCTGGGTGCCATTAGAATGCTGTAGGCGGGAGGTACATGAGCCGTGTTGGGTACAGCAGAATAAAGCTGGATAGTGTACAAGAACTGTTTTAATGTAGTCGTGTAGCTTTGATTGAATACAAAATGGGTTTATTCGACTACACTGCTATACATGGGTATTCCAAATAGAACGTCGGTTGACTAACGAAAAATCTGCATTGATCACCCTCACCTTGGATATGGCATACTTCCAGCTCTCAGGATACCACGCGGAAATCGATCATACCGTTGTGCGAGACTACGGTTATGAGTGAAAGCATGTAAACACAATATGTAATCTGAGGTTTGAACTTACATTACCAGAATAGAAGAACACGAAACTGCACACTTGCCTTCCATGAGATCGGATGGCGGCGGGTTGGGCTCGTGAACGAGTATTTAGGGTTTGGGCGCCTGACGTGCATAGCCGGCTTTTGAAAACGGCAGACTGAGAAGACAAGAGGGAGAGCTGCTAGCAAAAGTAATATGGAAACTGAAGAAAGGTAAGAGAGTGGCAGAGAGGCGAAACGGCGGCGCATATTCGAGGATCCGCATTGACAGTTACTGGGGACGCGGATGGCAACGAGAATGGTCATGAACAAGGCAGATCAGAGGGCCACCGAGCTTTCTCTGTATACCCCTCAGTTCTCTCAGCTAATCCTACCTCTATACGCAGCTCCAGGCCGTAAACTCTTGTGTGAAGAAGAGACTTGTTATGTTTGCGGATAAATGGAGGATTGACGGGAATGAAAGCGAGAAACGCGCACTAAACGGCGGATCAGGAAAGCTGAGAGAAGGCAAGTAAGCTTCAGTTTGACGGAAGGTAGAGGTGGACAATGGAAGGAGAGATGAATGCTCACCGTTATACAGCAACCTAACCACTCCCTAGATCTCTTCTCGTCTATCCCTCAGCTTGGTTGCCTTGCTATACCCAGTGTGCAGTGTCACTGAAGGCGACGTGGTTTGTAAGATGCATTTATCCTACAGCAGGGATGCGAGTAGATAGGTGTGCGATCCATTGAGGCTGTATTGACCATACTGAGGCGTAAAGTACTAAGCTGTTTCGTGATCAGGTACGGGTGTATATGCTCATATACCAACTATATGCTCACACATCAGCTACACCTTCTGCAGATTACTTGATTTATGAGACGGATGCCAAGTGCACCTGGGGTGGCACATGCTGACTTGGACTAGACACGACAAAGAACAGCATATCGACTTGGTGTAGTTGGGGGAGGATCAGGTCGACTTGGGAGAGGATGGCGGAGCGCCGAAGAATTAGCCGGATGAACAGCATCTATGACGCGGTGGATGAAGCATTAAGGACCTGCTCTATCGAAACCAACTTTCCTCCATCGAGACGGGCGTTCATTCCAAAGTTCCGCCATCACTACCCTACTTCCCTCTCCAGGACGATATAGGGCTTGTATATGACGCCTCATATCAGCGTTCTCCTAGTGATTACGCGTTTTGGACGAGCGTTGGTTGTAAATGCTCAGTGCGCGTAAACCTGAGCGGGGAGCACGTTAAGCTGAGAAGGAGGGAGTTGAATTGGAATGGGCCCAGTCGGCTTGGGGGAGTAAGCTGTTCTGTGATAGAGGAAAGCGTTCCGCGACGTAGACGTCTAATGCTGTACAATTGGGGTGGCACAGGCACTCTTCCTGCACGTTGTGTATGCGACTTTGAGAAGTTAGTCAACGTTTCAAAGGCGTCCTGGGCCCTGGTGGCAGTGAGTCATTGCATTAACGGCACTCCATGGTAAGGAACTTCGTTCGTGTCCCCTCTACGACAAGTCACGGTTGACGTTGTCTGTCGGACTAACACACGTCCTACATCCCAACCCTTCTAGTTGAAGGACGGGGCGGGCTGGAGGCGTGCTGAACAATTCTCGTGGATGGTATGCAACAAAAGGGCGGCGGGAAGTGGGCGGATGATGCTGTTGTATGAACGAACAAGCCGATGCGCGAGGATACCCTGTTGATCAGGGAGCTCGTCACCCTCCGCCTTCACCAAGTAATTTGTGGCTTGAAACCTGCATTCATTCATGGTTCTTCTGTGAGGCCGAGCTGTTATGGTCCACGGGTCCTACTAGTCGCCCGCATTTACTGCTCCAATTACCATTACGGCCCATCCACTCAACATGCCGATACACGTCCCTCCTACACACGCGGTTCGCCTGCCTTCGGATTGTAGTTATTGGTCAAGGACACCCGGGAAGTAGATGTGGGGGAGGTTTTCCTGGACTGCAAGATGGCAATTAGGAAGAGACGAGGAGAGGAAGCAGTTGGAGGCGTTGCCAAGAGTGTGATTCATCGTCTCTACATCCCGATTTCCATTCAATTCTTCGGAATGGAATCCACGATATCCATCAAATGCCGTTCAGCCAGGGAGGGACGTGTGAACCAAAGAATCGGCCTCCAGACTATTCGACAAGCGGGATCCTTCAAACTCCAAGCAGTCCTTGCATCGAAGCTGGGAGAATCAACGGGGATGGCAATACACGTCAGATACGCCATGAGTTTTGTGAGGAAGGGACGGGACGGGACGATGAGCCAGGGCATAGGTGGGAGGAAGAACAGGTGCTCACTTAAGAGGTTGGCATTTGAAAATAGCCTACGAACGCGAGACTCGAAGGCTCAAGGGAAGTGGGCTTGACGAGAACGGGGCCGGACGAGTTCGAGCACGTGAAATACCATACGTATATGTCGGGCATGAACGACGAGAAGACGCAGTGAGAAGTTCTGTGCCAAACGGCGAGCATGAGGAAATAAACGATGATGAGGAAAGAAGAGGATGGAGAGTCAGAACGCGAGAGACAAGCGCCCAGGCAGAGGCACGTGACAGTGTATAGGCGTCACTAAATTAATCTGCATTCTGCTCTTTGCCTTCATTCAATCTGTTTTGTTGCTCGTGCCCCTGTTCTTGCAAGATTTGCTGTTCGGTGCATGCTCAACCCTCCTTCTCAGCGCATCCTGTCCTGCTTTCTCCCCATCCTCTCTCCCGATACCACTACTTTTGGAAATGTCGGAGAGGCGGACGAAGCGCTGCCATTGTGCCGATGATGCAAATGCCCTTCTGACCGTCCTTCCTCCCCGTAATGGCATACTATCCAATAATCGGCGCGGTCTCCTTCATCACCACATAGATTCAGAGTGATCTCGTCCACCAGAACCTAGCACCGCTCTAAATCCTCTCAATTTTGCGTTCCCCCCCGTTGGTTGTTCGATGATGAGAAGTTCCAGGTGCCCTTGGTTTTCTCGTCCCATCCCTTACCGTCTCCATCCCCATCTCTGGCGCCGCCTTCTTCCGGTCCCTTCCCTATTCCACTTCTGTTCTCCCTCCCCCTCAGGCAACCCCCGTTCATCGAAGCAATTCCTTCCTCGACCCATAGCTCGCCAACATACGCAATTGCTTTTAGCATGTAGGTCGTCCATGAACGCGGAAATATGCTCGGCAGCATTCCTTCCAAAGCACCCTTCGAGGAACACGTCCGCTCGCAATAGAACATATCGACATAGGAGAAGAGCACCTCGACCTGGCAGAGGAACACGTCAACTTGAGAGCAGAACTTCGACTTGCCAGATCTATCCATCGAGTTGGAGAGAGATCTATCGACTTTGGAGGGCGGGCATTAAGCTGATAGATTTTCGTTAGCGAACCCATGCTCGATCAAAGGAGCAGTTGACGATTCGAAGGTGGATGGTGAATGAGGATGGCGAGTGTCAGTAGAATGCGTACTCGTGGAATCCAGAAGCGGTCGATGTGTATGTAGTCGTTATTGAGAACCGAAAATCAATTGTATTGGCATCTATTTACACAAGAGCTACCAAGTCGCATAAGAAACCTCAACTACCAACTAATCTGCTGCCGTTGTATTCTCACCCCTCGGAAATCTGATGCCCCAAACTAGGCACGCAACTAGTGGTACTGTATACCTTCTTGGCGTCCCCATAGCCACTCGTACCAAACGAGGTTCAAGGTTGTATGATCCAAGGACTCCGACGAGATGGGCTTTTCGAAAGGAAGTGGATTAGCTCATCGCTTTGGCGTTGTAATCGCGGCTTTTGTCGTTCGGCTGCATGACTGGTAAGGCGGGCGATCGGGGTTGCGGTCGGGTTAACGAAGAATGGGTGGATATCTACGAGCAGAGAGCGGCCACTTGCAGCGGAACAAGATTAGAATACCTGTGGGCGGCAAGGTCAACGGTGGCAGTGTGGGACGACATGCTAACCTAGTCTTGGGCTATCACGTATAGCCACGCGGCCATCTATCGTTGAATCACTGGAAGTAATGTTCTTGCACGTTGAGAAGTGGCGTTGAGGCGAAGAATGGCGAAGGCTGTTGATTGCGTGAAGAGCCTGGGAACAAAGCCTTCAGTGCAGAGGCGGGAAGGAACGACAATGACAAGGGTGAAAGGAATGTGTACATGTCGGAAGACGATGATCTACAACTGCAGAGATCATTGCTCGTGTCATGCACCAATCAAACCCTCCATTGGTGCCCGCAGCGCAGCTGTCTAGTACCATCACCTCTTCGTGCATGCCAACCACTTGAAGTACGACAAATACACCATATGAACACCAACGCGCCATCACCCTATTCTCATCCATTACTCCTCGTCCTGCCGACGGCTCATTGTTGGAAGGACACACGCAGCGAGGTTGTACCGTGGAGGGGTTGGGTGCTTGATGATGTGAAGCATGTTCCTAATTGAAGGAGGAACAGGAGCGAGAGGAGTAGAGTAAGTATATTGTCCGATCGTGTACTGGAACTTCTCTCCTCGCAGCTGGCTGAAATAGGATGAAAACGGATTAGGCCTTGCACCTTGAGCAACTGACCAGCCACGCTGATCGGCGAGTTCGTATTGTTTGTTGGATATCTAGTCGCGGTTTTATTGGAATCGCGACAGAGTCTGTGAATAGTAAGTAAAGAATACCTAAATGGGGTAGGAGAGCGTACCAAAGAGCTTGGAGGGGTGACATGAATCAGAGCTACGGTGTAGATGTTGAAATCTCGCTGTCGAGAAATGATCTCCATCCCACACCAAGAAAACTTGTAAAGTCCACGTACCTTCATAACACTCGAATGCTTAAACACCGTTGTTCGACCAATTCGTTAAAAGTTGGTGCGCATGGCGGAGTGGGAGAAGGGCCAGTGGCGCAAGTGGGAGAAGGGCAACCGCGAGCTGAACAAGGAGTGAGGGGCTCGAGTTATGAGAATGTGCGGGTGACCGACGAGAGGTATAGGGGACGGTACAGGATGGGCACCATGTAGGGCTGAAGAGATGCAACGCCTCTGCAACAAGATTCAGTGCCTCTGCAACAAGATTCAGTGGATGGGGAGTGGCCAGTGAAGACGGATACGTGCCTACATATTACACAAGAATCCCCCAATGTCATGAGTCACAGGCGATCCGTCGAATAAGCACAAGCCTCACTGCTGGGAAGATGAGGTCTTAAAAGTCAACTCACAGAAAGATGGGCAATCGAATAGGTGCGCAAGTAGACACTTAGTCGTGCTGGATGTTGTTGAAGGTGGCGAAAATGAACGAAAAGTGCGCAGTGCAAGCACCGAAGGCCGAACTACGGACTTCAGTCGGTCACGTGAGGCTTAACAGATCCGATATCCGCACACCGAATATCGATCTTGATCATCGATAACGAGCTCGTTGTTCAGAACATCCATCTTCTGCACCTTGCGAGCACTCAGATACCTCAACATTCTTACCCATATCCCTTTATTCACGATGCCATTTTTCGCAAACCCCTCAAATGTCGTGGTTAACGGCGGTGGCATGTACGATATCAGAGGAAATCAGATCAACTATTATAATGGCCCACCCGGTACGAGAACACCTTCATTACATTTTATACTCATTTCATTTGGTAGATTTATATCATCTCCTTTCGCCTGTTGGTGATGCTTCGCATACTCGTTC
The DNA here is from genome assembly GCA_004379715.1 of Crucibulum laeve. Lineage (NCBI taxonomy): Eukaryota > Fungi > Basidiomycota > Agaricomycetes > Agaricales > Nidulariaceae > Crucibulum > Crucibulum laeve. The sequence goes on from ML213691.1 coordinate 44,964, forward strand.
TACTCATTCTGGACCTGTTGCCAGGTGCCATCCCGACACTCGTCTGGAAGTTATTGCGAAAATAGAAAAGTGGATTGAAGATAGCGACAACAGTCCCATACTCTGGCTCAACGGACCCGCTGGATCAGGGAAATCCGCCATTTCACAGACTATTGCTGAGCGCTGTGCAGCAAATGGAAAAATTATTGCCAGCTTTTTCTTTTTCCGTGGTGCAGGACGACGCAGCACAATCCACCATCTTATTCCCACTTTGGCTCATCAGATTTCCACATTGAACACAGATGCCAAACACATTTTGATAAATACCATGAGCAATGAGCCAAACCTCCATCACGAAAAGTCTTTACACTATCAACTAAATGAACTCTTGATCAATCCCATTTGGTCAACAGGACTGGATTTGTCAAAAGTCATCATCATCATTGATGCTCTAGATGAATGTGATGACAAAGAGTTGATATCTGAATTTATTGAGACTATTGTTGATATATGCAATACTCCCAATTTCCAGCTTCCCTTCAGGCTTTTCCTTACAAGCCGTGTTGAGGAACATATTCAGGAACAGTTCTATAAATCAACTACACAATCAGTTATCAAGTATCTGTCCTTGCAAAACCATGATTCTACAAAAGATATTGAAATGTATTTAGAAAACAGATTATATTTACTATATAAAAGCAAGCCTAAAATGATGTATGGCATATCATGGCCATGGCCTTCAAAATGGCACCTTGAAAAGCTTTCTAGAAATGCAGCAGGCTCATTTATCATTGCCTCCACATTGGTCAAATTTATTGAAAAAGAAAGGGGCCATCCCAATGATAATTTGCAAAAGGCATTACTTATGACAGATGGACTTGATCCTGTCTATCATCAAGTAATTACCACAGCTTTGCAAGAAAACAAGAAATTACCAGATAAACATCTGCATATTCTCAATAGAGTTTTAGCAGTTGTAGGTGTAGCACAACAACCACTCTCTATTACTGCTATGAGTGTACTGTTGGAGAAGGAAGCACACCATATAGTTTACATGCTTTTAGGGCTTCAGGCTATACTTCTGATTCCTGAGAAGGATAATGAGCCTGTTAAAGTATTTCACACATCACTCAGGGACTATTTGTGTTTGGAAGAGC
>ML213692.1:0-54448 GCA_004379715.1 Crucibulum laeve
GTCGGTACCAACGATGATCCAGAAGCCAGGGGATGCTGCGACAGCGGTTTTTCTCAGTTAATCCAAGTTCGTGCTCCAAGTCTACTGCATTCCACCGTATCTCATGTCATGATTTCCAGCATAATGTGGACATGCTCATGCGCAAGTTTAGGCGGTTTCGACACCGTCTTTTCGCAACTCAACTCAACTCATGATGCAGTGTATCCCGAGGACCGCTTTACATCAACATTGACCGTTCCGGTATTCGGTTTAATGCTGAACCTCGGCTGAAGTACACGGGTGTTTGTGCCCTATAATGCACATATATTGTATTATAATTTTTATACTAGCTACAAGTTCCTTACATATGTATTTCTTATTTAATGCACGAACTATGATCGCTACCGATTTTGTAACGATAGACGATAGACGCTGCTGCGTCGTAATAATTCATTCGCGTTGGGATCCTGTATTGGTATATTGAAGATAGGTGACTTATGTGAAAGCAGGGACTTCACTATAAACAGTGAAGGTGGGGCTGATGGCGTACACATCCAAAACGTTGCTGGTAATTAAACAATGCAAGCGGCGTAGAGGAGAAATCAAATAGCTCCAGCATATACATGGGATCCACGGCCTGGAGGAAGAATTCATGACTGTTAATCCAATACAGTCAATAGAGCTCGGCTAGCGTTTAAAAAAAAGAGTATTACCCTCCGGGAACACCATCCAGTATGGCACGGACAAAGCCTTGGAAACAGGAGCATTGCGAGCAATCTCGAACGAGTCCAAAGTCACATTGTTCTAAATCTCAAGCGAGATAGCAGCATGGTCACCAGTCTCCGCAGTCCAAGAGATGATAGCGGTACCATTAATGACCAGTCTAGCGAAGTTGGGTGCTGGGAGGGGAGCATTGAGCTGCAGCGCAGATGCTAGTGAAACGGCAACAGCGAGACAACTACTGTTGCTCATCAGAAAAGCTTCACTGGTGATAATGCAGGAGTACATACAGGAATTTGAAAAGCGAGTTGGTAGTGGTTTGCATGTTGAACTGAATAGGCAAAATGGGATGAGTAACGAATGCATAGTCTTCTGCCATCTTATATATGCAATTGGGCACATATGCTTTCCCCATCTAGCTGGCATTGCAATAGTCGAAACTCTTCGCTATGCCATTTGGTTGGGGTCGTAGACAGGGTACTAACTAGGCTGTACATGAAAGGATCAAAGCGCAGTCTTCAAGTTACGGTGAGTTCCGCGTTTAAAGGCATCTTGGAAATGATTTTTTTTGTTCAATGTAGAATATTAACATCAGAAGATCAAGGATTGTTGCACCAAACGTACCCAAGAAGGCACTGGCGTCGGCATGGATTCTCAATGCTATGTGTATATCATATTTATGCCCATGCTGTTTACAGCTGCGGTAGCAATCAAATACACAAAGAGAAGCAAGCTCAACATGTAGACGTGCCGTGCTGGCTAATGTTGATTCTTGACACGTCGAAGGGTGTATTTGTGAAGAGAAGTGTGTTGTAGACCGTCCAGCGAACATACCAGGCCCTCTACAGTCACTGTTATGGAGTATCTTGTCGATTAATACGTCCTTTAAATAAAGAAACGAAGCTTTCAATACGAGCTAGGTCCGTTCAACATTGGACTTCACGGCTGAAGTGGACTTTCTTCGCACATTAGTGTATTATCGATAATCTTAGGTGGCAGCACAGATGAGAATAGACGGTGACAGCTTCTCTTCGGGGGAAGGGAGTGTCTAGAGCTACGCATATGTATAGTTGGTGGTGAGTGTCTTAGAAGGAACACATAATAGAAAACTCACTCCATCCCCGACACATGGGTACTGGGAGCAGTTCCACCGTCGAAAATATTTGTACTCTGTCTTCTCCAACGTTTCAGGTCTGCATCGGAGAGCCTTGAGTTGAATACAACTGGCGTCCATAAGATCATCGACAGCCTGAGGGGGGGCATGTATAATGTCTGTCTGAGGTTCGCTGCGTGTTGGCATGCTGGGAGTGGCATGGGTTTGCAATTTGAGGCGTCATAAATCCTGTCTTGTGTCAATGATATGCTGAAACTTGCGTTATAATTCTTGAGTAGTAAATGTATGAGGAATAAAGATTTATTAGGGCCAAGAGGAGTGAATTTGAACGCGAGGGAGTGAATGAATTTCGACACCATTGTTTGGCAAAACAGAGGTTGCTCAACACAATTGCACCTGTAACTCAGCACTCCTCACTCCTCTCCTGGACCACGACAGCGAACTGCAATGCTTCCACCCTTTCGCTGATTTTATCTTCTATTTCTTCGTTTCGCCGTAATATGCAGCTGGACATTAAACAACCGCCAGTGTCCTCACTAAAAATCTGTACCTCCAGCCAGTCGTGGCATTGACGACATGCAGGCACGGTAGTCGATCATCTGTAGTGTCCTAAGGCTCTACCACCATGTGTGGCACAGTAGCGTCCCCGTATATCGTGTATGGGGGTAGCCTGGAACACTTATGATAATATCGACTTTCATCGGACAACAAGCCCTTCACGGCCCTCAGACAGATGTCCTTTGGCGCAACGCTGCTCATATAGATGGATGATCTCCTTGAACTGGTTGAACCGCCCGTTCAACGAACTCCAGTGCAGGATATTATACTTGCATCCCTGGACAGCATGGAAGCTAGAGGAAGAGTGGGGAGTTGCCGTCCAGCTTAGAGATTTTTTGCCGCAGTGAGTTCCGTGTTGCTGTGGGTTCTAATGTTGCATTTTCCAGTTGTTTATAGTCACACAGGAAATCTTGCTTCGCCTTGAAGAAATCTTCTGTGTCGTGGGTGGCACCATGCAATTGCGGCTTGTCTGCAATCCTGGCTATCATGTCGAGGATTCATGCTCTTGTGGCACTTGATCACACGTTCACGCCTTCAAGATGATACATACTTAATGTCTATGTTGCTTGTGAGCACATTGTGGTGGAACGAACGACGGATTGTGACTCACATCAATGCGCCCTCCCGCCTTTTTGTTCGCTGTGACCGTGACGTCGGGATGTGACTGGATTAAGCGCTGGTCACCATTGAGGCGTCGTGGCCGCTGTGAAGGACATGGACTTGACGCTACGGAACGGATCAAGGCAACGTTGAAATAAATTAACTGGACTCAGGTCCATAAGGTGTCCTGTTTAGAGCGGAAATGATTTCAGAATGGTGGAAGTTGGATCAAATCCGAGTGTTGTGCCAATTCTTATCTTCACTGGGCTTGTTCTTCTCTACTGAGAATGAATGTCTCTTGAGAACTCTTTGCGCTCGTGTTGTGACCAGATGTTGCCGATGCGATGTAGTGGTCAGACAGGAAAGACTTTGCACACCTGACCCCTGCTCGTTCGTTGTATGGTCACGACTCGCCGCTCGCCGTAGCAAGTCGTTCACGTTGCTCCCTGCGCGCACGATTCCACTGTGTATATGCGAAGGCCATCATCAATGCTTTGGCGTTCCCTTGAAGTCCAGTAAGATGGCAGCTGACTTTTATGTTCGAGCAGACCGAGATGCAAAGTAGGTCTTCTATCGTTGCTAGTGCTGATCATCGAGAGGTACCAGGCCTTCTTTCCCCATCCAGCGCTGTTTGTTGTGCGTATATTACAGGCTTCTCACCTGCACCCGTCAGCACAGGTTACCGCGGAAGATATCCAGCTCGAAAGTTGGCCTGGCTTGCCTATCATCGCGCTACCAAGACGGGTCTCAGGTTCAACGGAGAATTTGCGCCCTAAGCGAGCCTGTAAATATTATTCTATTCTATGTCAATCCAGAACGCATTGTGGGCTATGATGTGCGTTACGTTATACCTCAAATTCAGAAGACGAGCACTATAACACGCGAGGACCCTGGTTTTTCTCTTTTAAAGTTCAACGTAGATATTCTTCGTTTCCTACTCTCTTTCTCCTCCCCTACTTTGTGCCCTAACCCATCCTCTGTCATTCACTTATCCACTGTCGCTGTTCTACGTAGCGCAATAAATGGCTTTTGCTCAACGCTCTTTACCTTCTATCTCACTCACTCTACCTGAGATGGATAAGCCTGCTGTATTACTCTCTAATAACCATCGCGTTGCCAACGAGGAAGTGGATTCTGAAGCTGCTGGTAGTCCTTTACCTCTTGAAGATACGAGAGTGAGTGTGCTAGCTTCTTGTTTAGTCATTTTTCTAAGATACCTCCAGAGGACTCTTCACCTTCGGCCTCAGAGCAGTTTCGAATTTCGTTGTAATTTCTCTTTGGTATGACCTATCCCATTTATTTTAATTTTATTTATTCTCACTGTTCCCTAAAGCCGGACATTGTTGAAGAGGATTATGCGGCCACGCACACGATGACCTCTAGTTGTACGACTTTGGTTGACGTCAATGCTGTGAGTAGTGAAGTGCACGGTTGTTGTAGTGGTTTCTCTGTATGTTTTAGTGTGCGTCAGCTGTCCATTTGTCCCTTTCTTCCGCGACTAACAATGCGTATACTTCTCAGCATAATGTCAGATTGTTTATGCGCAAGTTTGAGCGACTTCGACGCCGTCTTTCTTTTATTCTTAACAACGATGTGGATGGCCCGATTCTTCCTCAGTGAATTTCAGGTGCTGCAATCGTGCGCACCTGTGATTACCATTCCTTGACTCCAACAATGTTCCGTTCCCCAGTCACGTCCGTCAAATATTCTACTACCCCAGTCTAATTCAGCTGTTTGTACCATGCTCTTCATTTACTCTTTCAACAAAACAGTCTTATTACTTGGAGCTTGTACTTGATACAACGTGTAGTGATGTCTAATACATGACGAAACAATCAAAAAGCATGAAGAAATCAGCCTTAAAAGTGATGACTTACAAGAGCTTCTCTTGGAATAGTCGTTCAAAGAAAACGTGGCCGACTTCGTTGACGAGAACTTCACAGATATTGGGCTAGGCACGTCTCTGTACAACCTTGATCACGATCAACGATTATTCGGAAGCTAGAGGATGCTTACATGGCTATTTCCAGTTGATTAAGGTTCGTGCTCTCCGGATTCTCTTTTCTACAACAGCGTTGCTAGGATATAAGCTACGTCAGATGCGTAAGGGGAGTTCGCTATATTATACACATACATTGAATTGACCGCCTGAAGATAGAATTCTTTCCTAAAGAATGTGTCATTCTCAGTAATGCCGCTTCATGGACGAGAATGTAGGTAACCGCCTCCAGGGTATCAGTACCCAAGGAATGATTTATCATTGCCACTATCGCGTTCGTCATTTCGCTTTGCATGAACTTGGTAATCAAGGCTGTTATCAAACTGCAGTCTTCAGCTTAGTATGATATTTCAGTGTACGCAGGGAAATACGACATTATCTCTTACCAACTGCAGGGTCTCGACGTTAGAAGATCAAGGACTTGTACTCAGACACTTTCCGGGTATCGAGCGCCGATAATGATCTGAAGTTCCGATAATGCTCTGTGCAGCAGGATGCTGGATCCATGGTCCTCGCCGGCTGTGTATTGAGTCAGGTCATACGCCTGTAAGCACAGGTCCTTGATCGCTGAGGTAGAAACACTGAAAAGAAATTCATCAGAATGACTTTTCAAATGGGAGTCGACACCTAAAGCGCTTACGAGATTAGCATCATCATCTGTAGTTGCAGCTTCGTTGCATTAAAAGATTACTGATATGGATATCAAGCCGTCAAGTCTCTTAGTATAGAATCATAGACTTAAAAGCTAGCTGCGTCACTAGAACGCATGAGTATGCATTCACGAGAAATGCCAATTATAATAATGAATAAATACACAGGTCCTATACCGATATTGATGGATTCATGATGTTAATTACGTGAAGATTCGATAGTCTATATGTCGTGTTGGTATGATGTCGTTAAATAATGAGAGGTGTTTACCCAGTGCTTGCTAAAGGCTTGAAAGCAATAGGTTAGTTGTCTGATACATCCACAGAAGATCGTTTCGCGGCAGTTTTGCGATCGTTTTAGTGCTATGTTTTCATGCGGACCTTAGCTCCTAGCCGGGACACGATCTCGAAGCACAGAACAAGAAGCAGCTGGCCAATGAGGTCCATAAGAGCTGAGTGGATGGGAAGGGCATACATGTCCGGGTCGCGGTTTTTCGACCAGAGCCAGTTGGTGAGGAAGCGGGCGATAATGAGGGATGCGAGAACCTAGGGGATGTATATTAGTATCTGCGTTATGCGACGATATATAGGAAGGAGCGGGACTGACAGCACAGCAGAAGAAAAACACTGAGAAAGCAACGAAGATAAAGGGGAGATTTAGCCATCCGAGGCCGTGTAAGACAGAGAGGAAGATGATTTCGACGGGCAGGGTGATGACAAGAAGGGTTATCATTACAAGGCGAGGACTAGGCTCGTTTCGTAGGATAGTAGCCGATTGGGATACGGATAGAGCAGCAGCATGGAGGGCAGTGGATAAGCGGGACACGAAGATCGAGCCTGCTGCTCCAGGAAGTCCTGGAAAGTAGGGCGATATAAGTGCATGAAGGTTAAACAATATGATGGAAAACCTTACCGCTGATAACAACAGCCAACACAGCAAATCCTTCATACCTACTAACAAACATATCGAGGACTATACCGGTTCCGCTACTGATGATCATCGCTCCGAAGAGCGGCGTCCATCCCTGTCCAAGAAGAGGTCGCACGTGCTGGTTGCGTAGTGTGAAGATGAAGCATGCTACTGCCCATACGACTGTGATGATACCGATAATGAAGGGGAGCGGTGTGTGCAAGAAAGGAATGAGGAGAGTCGATACGAGTCCGATGAGGCAGAGAGTGACGAGGTCACCAAGGCAAGAGGCGATTGCTGGTGCGATATTGTCTGTGGGCGGAAGGTTAGAAGCTTGGGAATCGAAAGGTAGGAGAGAGGCATACCAGGATCGCGGTTGTATTTTCTACAAAGTACGATTAGAGTACACATAAATGAGCCAAGAATAAGACCTGAGAGGCAAGCAGAGGTCATGGTTGTTGACGCGACCATGATAAATCTAAAATAGCCCTCTCTGTTAATAACATATGAAACACGGAGATCGAACACGTACGTTGGTAGACCAGACTTGCGTTGTGCATCTAGCGGGACGTGGGGGATGGGTCGTCTGGGATCTATGGTATATGATACGAGTTGTCGAAGCACAGCTTCCGTGGTATTCGTTGGTATAGTGCCGTTTTGGGAAACGGGTGCGGCTGGTGGCATTGGCGCATTTCGAGGGACGACGAGTCCAAGGATGAGAGATATACATGCTGCGATAAATGATACAGCGATGGCCTGCACCTGCAGGAGGGAAAGATTGCCAATAATCATTGACCGCCGGACTTCTGAATCGTCGAGCTCGCCGACGTTGGCAGCAGTGCCGAGGCGCGCTGAGAGGTTCATCTCCAAATTGCCTTTGAGATTGAGCACGACAGGGATGATCATAATGAGCTGGTCTACTTCACGCATGGCGCGCCATCGCTGAAAGGGTTAAAATGGTAATTAATAAGGCACAGTGACGCATGGTGAGTGATTGGCGCACCGAAACCTGGTCCAACAGTTTCCCAGTAAATAACAGACTTATAGTTGTAAGCAGTAGTGTAGGTGCACTCTGCAGATATACATCGCGTGAGAAATGCGACTTTGCAATGAAACAATTGCCACGTACCTCAATGACGATTCCGTGTATCTGCGGCCATAGTTTTCCAAAAGGTTTAAGTAGCCGTTCTCGTCTAGAAGGCTGCGCATCTCCCCAGCCGTCGAGCAACGCTCTACTCCCCTCATCATGCTCTAAATCTTCGTCATCTGAGTCTTCAGCAGGTGCCACACGGGAGTACGGCGGCGCGTCCATTGTGCCATTTTGGTGGTGAGGGATTTCTGCGGCTTCCGCGACATCGTCCATGCCAATCATTTCGATGTCATCCTCGAGTGAGGAGTAGCCCGGTGAGTTTGGGTTCATAACGGTCCTGAGCAAAGAGCGGAGCGCTAGATGCTGGTTATAATTTCCGTTCAGACGTCAAGGACCTGCGAAGAACTTGTGAGCTGAACTCACACTAACTCAGTTGCTACTCCAGCTATGAACAGACGCCAATGCCAAACAGTTACCGCACAGCACGAATCGTGGGAATATACGAGTAATGAACGCGTGATCGCTAAACCTTGTTCGCACCTTGTCCCCGACCGTGAATCACGACCTCGCCGTGTCCCGTATCTCAGCAACGGCCAGAGAAACGGCCAACGCTGGGCACACCGTTCGATTTGCAGCATTAAATAACCCCCGGAGCATTGGTCCCAGCACTGCCTAGTGCGCGCTAACGCCCGCACCGAGCCATGTCGTCCAAGCTCGCTCCGTATCCGTTACCACCCCTCCCCCGGTCTTCTTTGCTAAAGGATGTACCTACAGCAATCCCTTCGACTGAAGAGCTAGATCAGCTCCACGCAGAACTTAAACTCCGTAAGCAAAAGACCCTCGAACGAGCAAAGAAGGCTGGCGAGGATCTCAAGACAATCGAGGAGTCCATGCGCCGAATGAAGGAGAAGGAGAAGGGTAAATCCAAGGCAATTGACAAGGTCAAGCGCGAGCGCGAGTGTATGTCCCGTTTTATTAGACGCGTCGTGTATCAACTGACGAATTTATCGCTCTTCTTATGTTTGTGCCTGAAACCGACAATTACTTCTTTCGACGTGATCTAACGACTTTTAACTACCAATTCTATGTCTTCGTGCCAATGCAAATCTCTCCATTGTGCCACTTGGAACTGTACATTAACACAATACATCGCCACTGATACTGCACATGCCACCACGTATCATTCTGAACACGCCTCTCGGCCCTATACGACTGAATCATGTTCGTACAGTCACTCCCAGTCTTGATACCGATGATTCGCGAAACTCTGCCATACATGTACATCCGTCGAAACCCCGCACATCCTCTCACCCCGTTCACGCCTTACCCACGTCTTCCTCGCGATCTTCTCTTGACCCGCGTAGATCGTAAGTCGTTTGTTTCTCTTTCTTGGATACTAGTTGAAGTCCTTCATTAAGCGCTGCGGATGAGCTAAGGAAGAAGAAGAAGAAACGGAAACGAGAAAATGGAGACTCCGATGGCGAGCATGGTATGTTTACTGAATATAACCATCATATCTCAGTTTTTAACATTTCTACAGATGCCCAACGACCCCGAAAGACGACACCTCCATCAGCCTCTCATTCTATTTCACATCCTCCAAAGACACATAAACCCACTGTACCAACCGTTACCCCACATCCTAAGGTATATTGTCCTCACCTTCTCCCAAACCAAATTAAATGTCTCCCCACAGTCTACCGCCGGACCCGATTTCACCGTTCCCCAACCACAGCCCCTGCTACCTCAACGACCGCCAATACCCCCACCACCAGTTCCAGGGCCCAGCAAGCCCATCGAAGTGATAGAAGATTTTAGCAAATCCAAACAGCCTGCTCAAACTCTTGTATCCACGTTCTACACCTCTATAGAGCCATATATCCGTCCCATACGAGAAGAGGATGTCGGGTTCCTTGAATACACTGGCGACGAGGTCGAGCCGTATGTGATGCCCAAACTAGGGAGACATTATCTTGAAGTATGGGAGGACCAAGATCTTGGACTTCTCCCCCCACCAGCCCTAGCCGAGCCACAGATAGCACCACCAAGCACGTTTGCAGCACCTGCGCCCAAATGGGATCCATCAACGCTTGCAGAGGTCGATTTGGTGGGTGAGGAGAGGGGTCATGGACCATTGACAGAGCGTGTCATAAGTGCGTTGCTGCCGGTACCAGATCTAGCAGGGTGGAAAGGCGTGAAGGCTGCAGAAGATGCGATGGAGGGGCGACCTGGTGGAAGTGGGGCGGCTGCAGCGAGGAGGGAGCGGTTAAATGTTACAGATTTAGAGACCCGGATCCGAGATACGATGCGCTTTCATGGGCTGTTGAACGAAATGGTACGTCTCCTCTCGGTACTACTACACTTGGGTCGTGTACTCATTCGATTTCTGGTGATCCAGCCCGATTACACGGAGAAAGTCGACGACCCAATTGCCACTGCCCTTCGACAAGCCCAGCGCGAGTTGCGTACAGTCGTAGCGACCAACAAAGCACGCAAAGAGCGTCTCGCATCCATCGCACGCGATCGATTGGGATATCAAGAGTACCTCGAACTGCGCGACTCTATCGACAAAAATATTACGACGCTCTACGGGAAACTGCAGAAGAAAGACACGCCGAAGCTTAACAAGAAGAAGAAGAAACCTGTACCAGGGCCAAATGCAGAGGGAGAAGCTGGACCGTCGATGCCGCCTGTTCCAGCTGCAATAGGGCTGAATACGGACGAGGAGAATCACCTGTTTGTTAATGACCAGCTGCGGATGCTCGTGGAGACGCGCAGGCAATGGGTGGACACTGTCGGACCTATCTTTGAGGAGAAGCAAGAAGAGTCTCCAGGGAGGATTTGGGGTCTGCCGAAGGAGAGTGTATATCAGGGTGTAGATGAGGAGGTGGTGGAGATGTTGCGTGCTGGGGTTAATGGGAATGGGAATATGAATGGGAACAGGAATGGGGATGCAGATCTGGTAACTCTACATACTAACGACTATAATATGGCTAGTGGAAGTGGGAAGGGGAAGGGGAAGGACAGGCCTAGGGGGGATGAGATGGATGTAGGTTAACGTTGCAGTCGAATCGTGAACGATATCTTTTTGCTTTATCTGGTCTTGTTCATCATCGGATTCCCTCTTCTCGCGTCCGTGATGCTGTCTTCCGCCATCGCGCATCTACTCACAACCCTCACCGACATATTCCTAATCTTATTCCTTCTTTTTTGCACGCAGCTGCTATGGGTTACTATTTGTACTGTTTCCGAACATTTTTACGTCTAATCATTGTGTGTTTGATATCAATGCAAGGGTTATTATAAGTAGAAACGAACGAGGTATGGATAAGGACGAAGTTATGATATACAGTGAAGCAGACTATGAAGCCGCTGTTTTGGACTTCTTGGCTTTTTTCTGTGTAGGAGCCTCCGCATCGCCATCTCCTTTTCTCTTTTTACCCTTCGGTTTCTTCCCTTCAACAGCAGGAGCATCACCCACTGCTTCTACCTTCGCCTTCTTCGGCGCCTCCTCCACGTCCCCCATAGTAACATCCTCTGTGGTCGCATTCCGTATAGAGTTGAAGGGTACGAAACGATGGGTGAGCACATCTTTCGGATAACACTGTCGTGGGGGATTCTTGTATTTTGGAGTACCTTCCTCTGTCTCTAGTGCTGCAGGTACGACAGCTTGAGCAGACATGACCAGATGACGCGTTATGGATTTCGGTGCTGTAAAGAACACTTAAGAAGGCAATACTAAGTAAAGAGCCCACATATACGCACCTGGATATAGCCTTCCTTTCCTGCCTTTCCGAGGTAATAGACACGAAAGCCCCTTGACCTCTTCACCCCCAACAGGTTGTTGGTCAACATCATCACCGACATTCCACATATCGTACGTTGCCAATTTTCTTTTTAGACTTCCAATCCTCGCTGTTTTCGAAGAGGAGGGCACTTCCAACTTGAGGTTATCGAGGTGCTTTGGTTTTACCTACGCCGCGGATAGGCATAAGTTATACATCTAGAGCAGAAGTGCAGCTCACTTACACTATCCGGCACACGAATTAACCATAACTCAAGATCCTCATTTTGCTTAATGACATCCCAGTCAAACTCTCCTGCATCGACATCATCTTCAACAAGAACAGTTCCTTGGGGAGGTTGGTATGCCCAGTTCGAGTCTGTGCCTTCGTTTTTCCCGTTTGCGGCGGCCTTGTTCTTGCCCTTATCTTTCGTTTTTTTGGAGGTTTTCGCAGAGACCTGGGGTACTGATGACTCTGGGTCTGAGGATGATGAAGATGGAGAAGGAGAACGCATTTTGGTATTTGACCGAGCCTCAGTAGAGCGACGGTGTAAATTTCCAGAGGATGTTCTTAGCGAGAAGTTATTGGCCTGTGATCTTAGCAAGAGTAAACATTTGATGGGGGGGAAGAGCTGGGGAAGAGCGAAAGCTACGAAAACTATTATTACATAGATATTTGGGGTGTATATCTTTTTCAAATATGCAGAGAAAGATGGCATCTGGTGTCATGTAGCTGAAAGTCATGCTGCGTTTGACTACTACGAAACTGTTACACATGTTGAGTTGAGAGCGAGAATAGGGGCTGACTGGAAGGGCTATTTGGAGAGCAAGATAGCACCAAACATTGACTTTCCACGAGGGCCGACATCACGGGTCTACAGATTTCTATCACTCTCTCGTCCAACTTCTATGGTTGTTGACTGAGCATTTACCCTGGTCCCTCTTGGATTCTCTCTACTAATGACTGCGATGGTACTTCATTTTGAAAATTGTATTGGAATGCTTACAAACCATCTTACATAGTAATTACAGCCATGTATTCGCGACGCGTGACGACTTGAAAAGGAAGTATGAAGACATGGTCGTCGTATAAAATGGATGCAAGATGATACCGTTTCCAAAAAAAAAAAATCTTCGGTAGCATCAAATGTCTGGCAACACAGCTGGCGTTCACAACTATATCCGTGCCAATGAAGAGCACTATGACCGTATCGCAAGCCAATACAACGATGTACCTATTGCTATTGACCGCTCTGAGAGGTATGTTTTTATATTGAATGTTCATCTCCAAAAGTCTTACTATTATTATATACGCAGAACTGTAAAATCTCTACTTGAGTTATACGTGTTCGATAAAGCCAATATCACCCTGCTCGATGTTGCGAGCGGCACTGGCCTCATATCGAAAATGCTATTCCCATATGTCCGTTCCATCCTTGGAGTGGATATAAGCCAAAATATGGTGGATGAATATAATAAGCTCGGCGATACTGAAGGCTTTCCAAAGGAGGCATTTCACGCAATTCGTGCAGATTTGACGGCCGACGATAATGAATTGGCCCGGAGCGGAAAAAAGTTTGACGTGGTCATCGTGAGTTATTGTTTCTGGCTTGTGGAATGATCATGCATAATAATAGAAACTACAGTGCTGTTCTGCCATTTATCACTTCCCCTCTCTCGAGGAAATTACTCGTATTTTGGCATCCTTCCTTAAGCTAGGTGGTGCTCTGTTTGTCGTTGCCGGAAAGCCCGTAGAGCCTGAAGTGGTGGCAAGTATCTTCCCGCATAATGTTAATCATATTCTTGCCCATTCTGGAGGCCTTAGCGAAGAACGTATGAAATGCCTTTTTGAGGGCGCCGGCCTGATAGGATTTATTTATAAAGATCTCCCAGCTGCACAGAAAGTCTGCGATTTAGAGTTTTTCGTGGCAGAAGGTGTAAAACCTTCGGAATAGTTGTCTACATATTTTTCTAAATTGTGGATGTAGTGATTCCAATACAACTTATGATATCGCGACTAGCTTGTACTTAACGCTGCTATCACCGTCGGGGCCGAAGCAATACCTTGTCAAATGTAGAGTAAGATAAGATATGATTGGTGTAACCTTCACGTGGCGCTCGCGTCTTACCCCGCTTTCTAAGGGCTTACGCACTTGTAACTTCGTTATTCCTTTCACTTCGTTTCCTTCAAATATCCCTTAATCTCATTCAAATACAAAGTTATAGATGATACCAGTCTTCGGCGACGAAAATCGGCGGAAAATAAATCTGGGCGGCGCTTCTTCTGCGACATCTCACCAGGCGATTCTTGACCAAGCACGGGCAGAACGGAATGAGCGGCAGAAGCTCAAACGGAAGCAGGAGAGTGCGGTGAAGCTACAGGCATGGTGGAGGGGTATTCAAGAAGCACAAGTGGCACGGAAAGAGATGCGAGGGATGTTCGACGAGGATGTTACGGGGATTACTGGGCTAAGATGCCTCGTGCTCATCGGTCAAGATGAGGAGATCATAGGGAGATGGTCGTCTGCTGTGATGCAGGGCGGTGAAGGTGAGTGTTATTCATATTATGAATTATATTTGCTAAAACGTTATATAGACCAGTTTCTGTCAGCATTTACAGTGTACCAGAACAGTTGGCTGGTGCTCATTCGACAAGCGAGTCTTCTCCTATTGCGATCTGTGGCGCAGTCACCGCAGTGAGTCAACTTATTCTTTCATTAGTCGTCTGACTAAGGAACCAAACAGATCGCCCAATGCCCAATTGCATCTCCAAGTCCTCAGTATTCTCCTTTCATCTACGACAACAAAGCGCGTGCTCGGTTCAACGGGAACTGAGATTTGTGTTAACATAACACAGTACCTCATTAACCACAATCTCTATGACCTACTCAGCCAGGCAATCCGCTCTATTCCCGTGGAAGCAAAGAACTCTCCAGCGCTTCCATTGATCGTCAACCTCGTCACTTCTCCATTTACAACATTTACGCCCACATCACCTCAGTTTACGCAATGCTTATGCCTTACATTCGTATCCATTCTTACGATTCTGCAACTCCCGAACCGTCTCCCAATAGACTCGCTACCACGCCTCATATCTCGTATCCCATTTGCCAACCTCGATCTCCTTGAACCACACATCCCAACACTCGTGGATAGCTTGTCTACCGAAGCCAAGGTGCATCTTGCCGTGAATATACACATGTTCTTCTCCCCGCACTACCAGAAGTACACCGGAAAACCATTAGCGACGTATCTCCGTCTCTTCTCCAGGCTGTTCGGTGCACTACCCGTCTCTGTGTTTGACCGACCAGAAGACAGAGCTGCGCATGCTGCTAGCACGTGGGCCCGAGATGACGAGGATTCCGACAACGAAGATGGCCCAATTGCACGTGTATCGGCTGTAATGGATTTCAACTCTCGCCCTCAAGAACCTTTACCTCAGCTGGATGCAAAAACCCTCCAACGCGCAGCGAAGATTCCAAGTACCGCACATATCACGTCGCTACTGAAAGTTACACAGTCATCACCTGTTGCGCGGATTGCTCTCATCTCGTTCCTCCTCGCACTTAACAATGTTTGGCCATCACATAAAGATCGTGTATTGAGCACTGTACTCGTACTCGCAGGTGGAGGCCTCGTACGTGAACTGTATCGCGAGCACGTGAGACGATCGCCAATTGGGAAGGATGAAAACTCGGGGGCCCTTATGGGTATGCTTATGCTTCTATTACTACCACTCAAAGCTTATACACTGTGTTTGCAGATCCTGCGAATGCCTCGTCATGGTCACCACTTCTTTTCCTCACAGACTTGTACACTCAAGCTCTGCTAACAATGGGTGACGATGAATTCTTCGGCACCGCAACCAACACCTCGGCTCCGAGAAACCCGTTCACCTTGGATGAGCTCAGGTCATTCAGCCGACAGCTGTTGAACATTGCGTTCGCTCTGTATTGGCGAGATGACCAAACGCATGTACAGGAGGCTGGTATAGCAGGCGATGTACAATGTACCTGGGAGCTGGTGCGGGAGAAGATTACCAAGTGTTTGCTGGCAATACATGCTAGAGAGTGAGCGATCTGTCAGATAGTTCTTTTGAGTGTTCTCATGAGTTGTGATCGATTAGCTCGAGAAGATCTTTCACGCCTCCTGATCATTGGCTAGTTACGTCCCAGATAGATGTGCAGTCATTCGTTGAAGCCGCGGTGTAGGTGCATTTTCGTTGTACATTTGCCATATCAGTTCTAATGGATGTATACAGTTTCGAAGAGCAACAACTCTCCAAAACCGACGACATTTTACCACGAATGCTCTCTAAACGCCAAATTGCCGGCATGTCTCCTCGTCTCGGTGTCCTTAACAACATCCCATTCGCCATACCATTCGAAGTTCGCGTTTCCATCTTCCGTCACTTCGTCATGAATGACATGATGGCTCGTGGTGTCACGCGTCATCCAATGTTCATCCATCAGAAGACGAGAGTGCAAGTGCGGAGAGGCAGTGTCGCGCAGGATGGATTTGATCGTCTAACAGACGTAGATCTGCATTCACCGATTGAGATCACCTTCATTGATCAATTTGGACAGGAAGAGTGGGTTTGGTTCCTTTTAGCTTCGTTTATAATTTTGACTCACCTCTTGCAGAGCTGGTATTGATGGTGGAGGCGTTTTCAAGGAGTTCTTCACTTCGCTATGCAAGGAGGTCTTTGATACGGATCGTGGGCTTTGGTTAGCAAACAAAAAGAACGAGCTTTATCCAAATCCACATGCTTATGCTAGTGAACGTACGTGCAATAACACTCATCTCTTCACAAAGCTAATAACATCACCCAGCGCACAGTCTGAACTGGTATCGCTTCATCGGCAGAATATTAGGAAAGGCCATGTATGAAGGGATTCTTGTTGATGTCGCATTCGCAGGCTTCTTCCTTGCGAAGGTTAGTCACTTGATCAAATTGTACAGAAAATGTTATCCTAATCCCATCTGTAGTGGCTAGGCAAACAGAGCTTCCTCGATGATCTCGCCTCTCTTGACCCAGAGCTGTATAACGGTCTTATATTCCTCAAGCACTACCCTGGGAACCCTGAGGAGCTTTCACTCAACTTCACGGTTGCCATTGATGGTTCGCTACTTTCGGCTTCGATTATGACTGTGGTTAACGCCTATCTTTGCAGAGTTTGGTGTTACCAGGACCATAGACCTTATTCCCAATGGAAGCAGTATATCCGTAACACGAGAAAATCGTCTTCATTATATCTACCTTGTATCACATTATCGCCTCAGCAAGCAGATCAAACTGCAGAGTGAAGCTTTCTTCGAGGGGCTATCAGAAATAATTGACCCCAAATGGCTAAGGTTAGTGTTTGAGTTAAGTGTTCTTCACGTGGAGGCTAACTTATCATGCATCAGAATGTTCAACCAGCAGGAAGTCCAGGTCCTCCTTGGTGGTGTGAATGCCCCGATAGACCTCGACGATCTACGTCAACACACGAACTATGGTGGTCTGTACGACAACAACGAACCCACTATCGTTGCATTTTGGAAGGTAAGTAGTCTTTCCTTCTGTGCAGTTCTTTTATGAGCTGATGTCGAGCGTTTATAGGTTGTCAATACGTTCGACCAAGAACAGCGCAGAGCTCTCCTACGTTTCGTAACAAGTTGCAGTCGTCCGCCATTGCTGTGAGTCGTGGGTTCTTATACTAGTGCAATGTAGCCATTGATGTGTGCTTCGATAGCGGCTTCAAGGAGCTCGTACCCAACTTCTCTATTCGTGACGCAGGCTCGGATCAGGATCGTCTCCCGACATCGAGTACTTGCGTCAATCTCCTGAAGGTAAGTTTACAGCAATATGTATGCTCAGGATATCTCATTTATCCTCGACTTTACAGCTGCCGCGATATCCCAATGAACGAAAACTTAGGGAGAAGCTCTTGCAAGCTATTATGTCTGGGGCTGGTTTCGATTTATCATAGATGGTATACACTTATGCTTTTCGATTGTTTCCGTCGTGTATTAGTTATATTTAGACACCATTGCATGTTGTATCAAAGTAATAGTTGCAAGTAATAAGGTTGTTTCGTTAAAAGAACAGATGAAGTGCATGGTGCAAACAGCCGAATTAGACTGGGAGCATCGTTGGAGTGGAAAAATGGTAATCACAGGTGCGCACAATTGCTGCATCCTGAAATTCATTGAGGAAGAATCGGACCATCCACATCGTTGCTAAGAATAACAGAAATATGACGTCGGAGTCGCTCAAACTTGCGCATAAACAATCTGACATTATGCTGAGAAGTATACACATTATTAATCGCGGAAGAAAGGGACAAATGGATAGCTGACGCACGCTGAAAAATACAGAGAAACCACTGCAACAATCATGCACTTCACCACTCGCAGCATTGACGTCAACCAAAGTCGTACAACTGGAGGTCATCGTGTTCGAGGCCGCGTGGTCTTCTTCAACAATGTCCGGCTTTAGGGAACATGAGAATAAACAAAATAATAATAATGGAATAGGTCATACCAAAGAGAAATTACAACGAAACTCGAAACTACTCTGTGGCCGAAGGTGAAGAGTCCTCTGGAGGTAATCTTAGAAAAATGGCTAAACAAGAAGCGTCAACGCACTCACTCTCGTATCTTCAAGAGGTAAAGGACTACCAGCAGCCTCAAAAGCCATTTCCTCGTTGGCAACGCGATGGCTATTAGAGAGTAATACAGCAGGCTTATCCATCTCAGGTAGAGTGAGTGAGATAGAAGGTAAAGAGCGTTGAGCAAAAGCCATTTATTGCGCTACGTAGAACAGCGACTGTGAGTAAATGAATGACAGAGGATGGGTTAGGGCACAAAGTAGGGGAGGAGAAAGAAAGTAAGAAACGAAGAACATCTACGTCGAACTTTAAAAGAGAAAAACCAGGGTCCTCGCGTGTTATAGTGCTCGTCTTCTGAATCTGAGGTATAACGTAACGCACATCATAGCCCACAATGCGTTCTGGATTGACATAGAATAGAATAATGTTTATAAGCTCTCTTAGGTGCTTGGGACGCAAATTCTCCGTTGAACTTGAGGTTCATCTTGGTAGCGTGATAACAGGCAAGCTAGGCCAACTTTCGAGCTGGATATCTTCCGTGGTAGCCTATGTTAACGGGTACAGGTGAGAATCCTACGATATACGCACAACAAACAACGCTAGATGGGGAAAGAAGGCCTGGTACCTCTCGATGATCAGTACTAGCAGCGATAGAAAACTTGCTTTGCATCTCGGTCTGCTCGAACATAAAAGTCAGCTGCCATCTTACTGGACTTCAAGGGAACGCCAAAGCATTGATGATGGCCTTCGCATATACACAGTGGAATCGTGCGCGCAGGGAGCAACGTGAACGACTTGCTACGGCGAGCGGCGAGTCGTGACCATACAACGAACGAGCAGGGGTCAGGTGTGCAAAGTCTTTCCTGTCTGACCACTACATCGCATCGGCAACATCTGGTCACAACACGAGCGCAAAGAGTTCTCAAGAGACATTCATTCTCAGTAGAGAAGAACAAGCCCAGTGAAGATAAGAATTGGCACAACACTCGGATTTGATCCAACTTCCACCATTCTGAAATCATTTCCGCTCTGAACAGGGAACTTCATGGACCAGAGCCCAATTGATTTATTTCAACGTTGCCTTAATCCGTTCCGTAGCGTCAAGCCCATGTCCTTCACAGCGGCCACGACGCCTCAATGGTGGCCAGCGCTTAATCCAGTCACATCCCGACGTCACGGTCACAGCGAACAAAAGGCGGGAGGGCGCATTGATGTGAGTCACAATCCATCGTTCGTTCCACCACAATGTGCTCACAACATAGACATTGAGTATGTATCATCTTGAAGGCGTGATTGTGTGATCAAGTGCCACAAGAGTATGAACTCTCGACACTACGGCCAGGATTGCGGACAAGCCGCAATTGCATGGTACCACCCACGACACAGAAGATTTCTTCAAGGCGAAGCAAGATTTCCCTGTGTGACCATAAACAACTGGAAAATGCAACATTAGAACCCCAATAGCAACACAAAGCTCACTGAGACCCCAAATCTCTAAGCTGGACGGCAACCCCCTACTCTTCCTCTAGCTTCCATGCTATCCAGGGATGCAAGTATCCTGCACTAGGGTCCGTTGAAAGAGGCGGTTCAACCAGTTCAAGGAGATCATCCGTCTATATGAGCAGCGTCGCGCCAAAGGACATCTGTCTGAAGGCCATGAAGGGCTTGTTGTCCGATGAAAGTCGATATCATCATAGGTGTTCCAGGCTACCTTCATACACCGTATACGGGGACGCTGCTGTGCCACACATGGTGGTGGAGCCTTAGGACACTACAGATGATCGACTATCGTGCTTGCATATCGTCAATGCCACGACTGGCTGGGGGTACAGATTTTTAATGAGGACTCTGGCGGTTGTTTAATGTCCAGCTGCATATTACGGCGAAACGAAGAAATGGAAGATAAAATCAGCGAAGGGGTGGAAGCATTGCGGTTCGCTGTCGTGGTCCAGGAGAGGAGTGAGGAGTGCTGAGTTACAGCGGCAATTGTGTTAAGCAACCTCTGTTTTGCCAAACAATGGTGTCGAAATTCATTCACTCCCTCGCGTTCAAATTTACTCCTCTGAGCCCTAATAAATTCTGCTATCCTCATACATTTACTACCCAAGACTTACAGCGCAAATTTTAGCATATCATTGACACAAGACAAGACTCAACTTACAACCCCAATACCATCCCCAGCTCCCCCGCATGCCAGCACAACGAACGTCGGACAGACGTACATGCGCTCCCTCAGGCTGTCGATGATCTTATGGACGCCAGTTGTATTCAACTCAAGGCTCTCCGATGCAGACCTGAAACGTTGGAGAAGACAGAGTACAAATATTTTCGACGGTGGAACTGCTCCCAGTACCCATGTGTCGGGGATGGAGTGAGTTTTCTATTATGTGTTCCTTCTAAGACACTCACCACCAACTATACATATGCGTAGCTCTAGACACTCCCTTCCCCCGAAGAGAAGCTGTCACCGTCTATTCTCATCTGTGCTGCCACCTAAGATTATCGATAATACACTAATGTGCGAAGAAAGTCCACTTCAGCCGTGAAGTCCAATGTTGAACGGACCTAGCTCGTATTGAAAGCTTCGTTTCTTTATTTAAAGGACGTATTAATCGACAAGATACTCCATAACAGTGACTGTAGAGGGCCTGGTATGTTCGCTGGACGGTCTACAACACACTTCTCTTCACAAATACACCCTTCGACGTGTCAAGAATCAACATTAGCCAGCACGGCACGTCTACATGTTGAGCTTGCTTCTCTTTGTGTATTTGATTGCTACCGCAGCTGTAAACAGCATGGGCATAAATATGATATACACATAGCATTGAGAATCCATGCCGACGCCAGTGCCTTCTTGGGTACGTTTGGTGCAACAATCCTTGATCTTCTGATGTTAATATTCTACATTGAACAAAAAAAATCATTTCCAAGATGCCTTTAAACGCGGAACTCACCGTAACTTGAAGACTGCGCTTTGATCCTTTCATGTACAGCCTAGTTAGTACCCTGTCTACGACCCCAACCAAATGGCATAGCGAAGAGTTTCGACTATTGCAATGCCAGCTAGATGGGGAAAGCATATGTGCCCAATTGCATATATAAGATGGCAGAAGACTATGCATTCGTTACTCATCCCATTTTGCCTATTCAGTTCAACATGCAAACCACTACCAACTCGCTTTTCAAATTCCTGTATGTACTCCTGCATTATCACCAGTGAAGCTTTTCTGATGAGCAACAGTAGTTGTCTCGCTGTTGCCGTTTCACTAGCATCTGCGCTGCAGCTCAATGCTCCCCTCCCAGCACCCAATTTCAATGGACTTGTCACCGACGGCGCTGCTATCATTTCTTGGACTGCGGAGACTGGCGACCCTGCCGCTATTTCGCTTGAGATTCAGAACGACGTGACTTTGGACTCGTTCGAAATTGCTCGCAATGTTCCTGTTTCCCAAGGCTCTGTCCGTGCCATACTGGATGGTGTTCCCGGAGGGTAATACTCTTTTTTTTAAACGCTAGCCGAGCTCTATTGACTGTATTGGATTAACAGTCATGAATTCTTCCTCCAGGCCGTGGATCCCATGTATATGCTGGAGCTATTTGATTTCTCCTCTACGCCGCTTGCATTGTTTAATTACCAGCAACGTTTTGGATGTGTACGCCATCAGCCCCACCTTCACTGTTTATAGTGAAGTCCCTGCTTTCACATAAGTCACCTATCTTCAATATACCAATACAGGATCCCAACGCGAATGAATTATTACGACGCAGCAGCGTCTATCGTCTATCGTTACAAAATCGGTAGCGATCATAGTTCGTGCATTAAATAAGAAATACATATGTAAGGAACTTGTAGCTAGTATAAAAATTATAATACAATATATGTGCATTATAGGGCACAAACACCCGTGTACTTCAGCCGAGGTTCAGCATTAAACCGAATACCGGAACGGTCAATGTTGATGTAAAGCGGTCCTCGGGATACACTGCATCATGAGTTGAGTTGAGTTGCGAAAAGACGGTGTCGAAACCGCCTAAACTTGCGCATGAGCATGTCCACATTATGCTGGAAATCATGACATGAGATACGGTGGAATGCAGTAGACTTGGAGCACGAACTTGGATTAACTGAGAAAAACCGCTGTCGCAGCATCCCCTGGCTTCTGGATCATCGTTGGTACCGACTAAGGTTGTACACACCGAAGTACCTGAACCCACGTCGGTGAAATTCTCCTCAGTGAGGTCCACTCCATTTTCTTCAACAATATCCGGCTATTCAAAGATATATGAGCATCCATACGCGTACGCTAATACAACTTCGAGGGTGTACCAAAGAGAAATTGCAGCGAAACTCGAAGCTATCTTGTTTGCGAAGGTGGGGTGTTTTCTGAATGGAAGCATTAGCGGCGAGGCGCATTGGGAATGTCGCGTCGTAATGCTCACTCTGATGTCCTCAAGAGGCAACGGACTGCCAGAAACCTCAAAAGCCAGCTCATCGCGTACAACACGGTGGCTATCAGAAAGCAAAATAGCAGGCTTATCCATGTCAGGCAACGTAAGTAGGATAGAGGGTAAGGAATGTTCAGCAAACGACATGTATTGCGATATGCAGGACAACGACTCCAGATAAAAGAATGACAAAGTAGAGAGTGTGAAGGACAGGTGGGGGTGAGACGCACAGGACGCCCCGGAGAGCGATCGAGTTAAAAAAGAGAGAAAACCAGGGTCTGGGTTTGTTATATTGCCCGTGCTTCTGCGTTTGAGGTACACGACGTAATGTACATCATGCGCCGCAATGTAATCCAGATTGAGCAATTGAATGAATGGAATAGACATGCCAGGCTCGGTTGGGTGGTGGGGGTGCAAATCCGAGCCTGACTGGCTTCCCCGCGGTGTGATAGCAGTGAACTGTAGGCATTTTCAGAGATAACAGATACGTGACTAGCACATACCTCCCGACGAGTCGGTGCAAAGAGAGCTGCTGAGAAAGTTTGAACGTAAACCTTTAAACACAAGTAGCTCTTGATGGGGTAAGAAGAAGTGGCAGCTCCCGATAAGCATCGCTAGCACTGACAGAATGCCTGGTCGCGGCCTCTTCACTGGACGGGAACAGTCAAAAGCGCAAAAGGCGTTTACTTGGAATGGATGGACAGTAAGTCGTTTTGAACTGCTACTATCGTCTTTAATTACCTTTAGGATGAAGATACTGTTTCGAGCACCACATGACTGGCAGCTATGTCGACCCGTGGTGGGCCTAGGAGCATTAGACGGCACGAAAAAAGCGCTCTGGACTCCGCCAAAGTATTCCGCATATCTCCTCTTCCTGCAGAGTCATCAGCAAGAGCTTCAGCATGACTGTGAGGGCACAAAGCTGGCGGAAGTAAACCAATATACTTTTCCGATTGCTGAACGCGCAACTTGAACTTCGCCTATGCTTCCTTGGAGACTTCTCTTCGGCGGAACTCCCCAAGCATATCCAGCTTCCAGGCTCTCTATTTTTCGATAGCATATTCTCCGTCCTCAATAGGCACTGTTGCACGCAGTCTATATACCCAACACGCTTGGCCGCTGGCAGAACCACTCGGACAACAATGGGGATCCGGCGCTTGTGTCACGCCCGACGTCACGTGTCACGTCGCATAAAAGGCGGGGAGGCGCTCTGATGTGAGTCAGAATCGTTCACCCATCATCGTGTACTCACGAGCAACACAGCTGTTAAGCATGTTCCTAGTGAAAGTCCCCAAAGCATGAATGTGTGATTTGTGCTACAAGAGCATGAAGCTGGAAGATATGGTGCACAAGGCAGCCCAACATCTCTTCAACACGCTAAGGGTGCTTCAAGCTGTCCAACCGCAGATGCAAGGAATATCCGTAAGAACAAGCAGAAAATCAGCGCCAACCGTGCAAGACGAACTTCAAAACTCACCAGAGAACTAGAATACATGAGCTGTTCAGCGTCCCATCTCTTGGGCTATCAACATCTCCCCCTGGTACCAGATTGGTGCTGGAACGTTAAGTTGCGCTTGTACGATATATTCACTGGGAATCCATACCTTACAGGTGCAACTAGATGTTCATATGCAATAGGGGCTCATAGGTCTGCATGGTTGATGCGACGGCTTCCTTCCTGGACATATTTGCAGCTGTCCTCGCCCTTCTCCGGTAGCAGCGATTGCTGCAAGGAACTCTGTTATGGCGATCTTGAGTGAGTCCAGCTATTGAGCTTACTGGATGATGGTTGTACTCAAAGTACGCTTGATGAAGATGGATGAAGTCTTGTCCCGTATTCGCTAGGTGTGCCGCCATACTCTGCTGCAGAAACAGCCATACGCCCTCGATTTCCCACTCATATCCACTGTTCAAAGAGGGTCTCGCTGGCCATGGACAGCGATTATAGCTGAAGAGATTGTCCGCATCATTTGCTGTCGTGGGTGACCACAAATGTCCTTCGAGTCCTTCGATCGTTGGCGCGATGATGGTGGAAAGAGGATCCCATCGCTCCTCATGATGGTGGCAACTTCCACTTAGCATACCGGCACGTGCTGGATATGACTAGACAGTGTACGAATGCCGAATAATCAATGATTGAGCGAGAAGTCGTAGAGGATGGCGAAGAGAATTCTGATCTCTCCGTCGGCGTGTTGAGCCGCCTCTGTTTTGCCAAACAATCCTAAGTTTGCTTTCGCGCCTCGACTAATCGCAATTCTTACACACTATTTTGCCCTTCGCATTTCTCAACTTTGGCGCACTCACTTGCCTGTGGGTTCTGCTAGGTTTTGACCATCAGTATAACCCATTTTTGTGCATCCTCAATCTCTACATTGAGCCCGATCCATCACGGCAAAGATCGATATCTCTACAAGAGGGGACGGAAGGTCCCAGCGAGATGCATGCATATGGCCCTTAGCTTCTCAAGATAACATCTACGATCCACCGCAGTTGAATGGACCTTAGCATCGCAAATGTAAACAGAAGGTTCAATGTTCGAAGGAAAAATTGTCTATCTCCAGTAACCGAAAACGGCACACGACACCCCAAGCATGAATACAAACTGCAACGTTAACACAAACCTATCATGGTGATATATTCACTACTGCAACTATCAGGGATTAAGGAATTAATCGATTTTATCGTAAACTTTTAGAGGGTCCGCGCTACATCCATCGTGCAACACACGGACCTTCTTCCCGATTTCTCTGAGAACTCTTCATTTGTATTTCAAGAACTCAACATCTTAACATCCTTCGAGAACTTGTCAAAAAATGTCTTTTTGTCTTTTAGCAGTTCGTCATTATCGGGACCAAGCTACTCACGGCGTCAATACACGTCGGATCCCATATCCGGACATTCTTATTGTTATAGGTCGTGAGGAATTTCCGGTAATACTTTGCTCTTTGCAAATCGTCGCGCGCCTTATTGTCTTTTCCTGCTAAGTGGTATCGCCGGCTCTGGGCTTGTGGACGACAACAATTGCAGCCCTCCCGGATGATATCCACAGGCACGAATTTGACACCTTTTTGGGGACTTCAATGTGCCGTTGAAAATCATATAAGAATACAAAGTTTGCATCTAAACCTCAGGCTCATAGCAACCTCTATCCTAAGTCCCTCCTTCTCTTACCCGACTTCCACCCTCTCTCATCTCCGCCCATCCTCTCGAGAAATGGACTCCTTCTCCACCATCATTTCCTTCTTCTCCGCCCCCTCTCAAGCTGAGGACGTGGCACTACCCGCTGATGAGGAGAAGTCTGGCTCTGGCCAGACTGGTTACTGCGTCGTCGCTTGAGATACTCGCGACTTCCGGGCATCCAGTATTTGTATCATGGTACTTCCGTTTTTTATTTCCGCTCATGGAATAGAAAACTGACATCTCTCGTCTCCCCTCAGACCTTCATCATATTCACCATCTTCGATAACATTCATTATCTGCATATTCGACAACATTCGTCACCATCATCCACGGCATATTCAGTATCATGGCATTACGATCATCACACATTTTGCGCAACGGCATCGTCTTTTCAGCATCATCGTAGAAGGGCACCGGATTTATCGCGCTATACTTATATACTTCGACTTTCATTATTATAATAGTGTATTTTGGGAGACGGAACTACACTTTGGGGGAATTCAATGCAATTGTACTTCATAGGCATTACTTATCTAAACTGATTCGATAAAAGCAATCGTTTTGGAGTCAGCAACTATTCAAAACTTGAAATAAATTAGTAACTCGAAGTTTTTTCAGAGACAGCACCTCAGCTTTATACTTGAATTGTTATTCCGGGCTACTATAATAACAACTTATAGTTACTGAATGAGTTCGTTAGGCAGTGTGATTAATAGGAAATGAGAACGCACATAATAAAAATAACGGCACTCGAGAACCAATCGATCGTTATGGAAATCGCCGCTTCGTTTCAAGAGCTAGCGACAGCTTTCGCTGTCCCAAGAGAGATTGTTGAAGATAACACTCTGAGACGGCAAGGCGTGAGCTTGGGATGCTAGTTGAGCACAGATGAATCAATGCTAGCCGCCGGAATATCAACCAGCTCGATGAGCGGTTCTGAGTGTGAACCAGAGGTTTTAACGTCTATCAACATAATACCAGCAAGCTGAGATTCTGTTGAGAAAATAAAGACATTTTATAGGCCCTAAGCTCTCTTATTTGCGCAAGTTGCTCGTTGAGGCCAAGTTTTTCAAGTTCCTAGAAGCGATTCTTATTATGATTAAAATCGACCTTATAAATCCATATGTGAGGCCGATAATTCCCCATTAACCTTCCCCCACCAACATTCGTGAAAGATCCTGGCGAGCCCATAGAATGACAGACAAAACTAGATAAAATTTCGACGAGGTAGGCTACGGGAGGACTCAGGAACTGTTGGCTGGACCGCTGACCGGCGTGATTGTAGGACTTGCCGGTACGGTCCGCCGTTACACAATGCGTACGAATTGTGCATAACCACATCGACCAGTAAACTCAAATTTGAACTTGAACTTGAACTTCATTTTGATTATTTGCGTTGAACTGGACGTGCAGTATTCCCGTCAGAATCATCAACAGCTATTCTTCGCGTATCCGATCGCTTCAAGGATTTTAGAGATAGCGATCTTGTTTTGTTTATATGCAGCATTGTAACAATCGTCCACGTAGCTGCTGTAACGGATTTTCAAGAATATGCCACCTTGCGGGTGATTGGGAAAGAGGCTTGCAGATGCTGGCCTCGTTGTTCTGATTGTGTGGATCAAGGAGACTCTTTTGGCGACGACATCCGAACTCGTAATGATCCTCTATTTATACTACTACTCCGGCAAGCCCTCTCAAATCCTCAGATTTAATGAATTAGAGTCGGGCTCGGACTCAAATAATAAATCATTCCAATATTTACCTACGATAGTTATACTTTAAGATTGTACTGATATGATGGTCTGGTTTACTCAGACTGTAATTATGAGTTGTGAAGGCGATCTTCACAAGTAGCGGGCCGGGACCGCTGGGGCCACTGCGGTGAGCGGCGCCGGGATTCCCGCATCTTGCTCCGGATTCAAGATGATGACGTCGGGATCAGGAGTGCTCTCCAGACGGACCTTCAACTTGTGCATATCTAGGTCTGCTACCATGAAATTGAACGACACCTCTCTCTTCTCTAGCTCCCACTCAGCGAGAGATCCGTTCACTCTGTCAGAAATCGTCAAGCACTGCGAGCAACTACTTACTATCTAGCCACAGACCATCGTTTCGTACAGGAATAATGTCCTCGAAACCTCAGAAAGGCCGGCCACCGCCTCAGCCATTGCATATGCGAGAAATAGACGACGATGTCGCCATTCTACCGAAGTATACCCCACGTCCTTCAGACCAGGACATTCCAAATGCTACCTTTGTCGATATGGACGCCGAGAGTGATGTTGATGCTGGAGATATTGGTGAGTACGAGCTGTCAATCCAAATGGTTCTTGCCAATCGAGTATATCTTCAGATTATACCAAATATTCTTCAGACGGTAAAGGTTTATCGTCCTTCGCCTCCCTAAGCTCAGAGGGCTGCATCGACTTGAGCTTCAATTTCAAGAGGAAACTACCTGATCTTCCCAAGGATCATGCCAGGGATGTCAATGAATTTGCCGTGGATAAGACACGATGGAGAGACTACCCCAGTATGAACATCGTTATTATGATTGTGGGGAGCCGAGGCAAGTTGTCTCTGTTATTCTACCCCCAATATTTATACTCATACCGCTCTGTAGGTGATGTACAGCCGTATGTGGCTCTCGGGAAACTGCTGCTAAAAGATGGCCACCGCGTACGAATTGCATCCCATGAAACCTTCCGCTCATTTGTCAATGAGAATGGCCTTGAATTCTTCAACATTGGAGGCAACCCTCAAGATCTCATGAGTTACATGGTCAAGAGTCAGTCCTATCGTTACCATACTAATCCCACGTATGGCTCGCTCACCGTCCGTAGACCCAGGTCTGATGCCTGGTATGGAATCTCTGACGAATGGTGACATTGGAAGAAAGCGTAAGATGTTAACTGAGGCATGTACATAAACAGTACACATGTCGAATTGGGTTACTTAAATGCGCATGCGTAGATGATCAACGGCTGCTGGCTGGCCTGCCATGCACCCTGTCCAGTAACAAAGAAGACCTTCGCAGCGGACGCTATCATCTCCAATCCGCCAGCGTTCGCCCATGTACACTGCGCCGAAGCCCTTGGAATCCCACTCCTGTTAAGCTTTAGTGCGTGTTCAGTCTTGTCAGCACATTGCGCTTATTAATGGGCATCCATCACAGCCATGCCCTGGTTAATAGAATCCTCTACGTCTCATGTATATCTAATCATCGGTCATATTCAGGAGCCCGACTACAGCTTTCCCGCATCCTCTCGTGAACATCAAGCAGTCCAACGCTGAATACGGGCTGACGAATTACCTGAGCTACGCAGTTGCTGACTTGCTGACTTGGCAAGGGTAGTCAACCTTCACTCGTAGCTATAGTTTTTCCTGACACCTCTCATTAGAATCGGGGACATCGTCAACAAGTTCCGCAGTCATAGCTTGGGGATACCTCCTCTCAGCTTACGTTCAGGTCCTGGCATAGTCGACTATCTCAAAGTTCCATGGACCTACTGCATGAGTCCTGCTCTTGTACCCAAACCTCACGATTGGAAGAACCATATCGGTCTGTTAATGCCCTTTGCTCGATGTGACTTGCCGGTTGATGATAGCAACATATAGATGTCGTTGGGTTTTACTTCCTAGACCTTGCGACAAATTACAAGCCTCCGGATGACCTAGCGGCCTTCCTGGCAGCAGGAGAACCTCCGGTGTACATTGGGCAAGTTCCTGATATTCTAACTTGCGTGGACGTTTGGGCTAATTAATATTGGCCGTATATATCAGATTTGGCTCAGTTGTAGTAAAGGATTCAGCAGCCATGACACGTTAGTACCTGACATTCTTGCGATAATCATACCGCTAAATTCATCTGCAGAAACCATCTTCGAGGCGACTGAGAAAGCGGGTGTCAGAGCTCTTGTTTCGGCTGGCTGGGTGAGTATTCATAGCAAAGTTTGTACAACTCGCGTTTCCTTACAATTTATCTCCATATCAGGGAGGGCTTGGAGGCGTCACCATACCGTCAAACGTGTTCATTCTAGGCAATGTTCCTCATGATTGGCTCTTCGATAATGATCGGGTCAGTGCCGTCGTACATCACGGGGGTGCTGGAACAACCGCTATCGGTCTTGCCAAAGGACGACCTACAGTGGTCGTTCCATTTTTCGGTGACCAGGGTTTCTGGGGTAGGTGGTTTGTCTATTCGACCATGTGGTCTTTGGTTTTCATCCATTGTTCAAAATAGGAAGCATGATTCACAAAGCAGGGGCAGGTCCAGAGCCAGTTCCTGCTAGCGAGCTTAATGCTCAGAACTTGCAAGAGGCTATTGAGTTTGCTATCAGCCCGCAGGCGAAAGAAGCAGCGAAGCATATGGCGCAGAGCATCCGAGAAGAAGTTTGTCACAGTTTCCCCGCTGGCTCTTTACAGCACTGATTCGACTTGTGCAGGATGGTGTGCGTAAGGGTGTAGACAGCTTCTACCGGCATCTTCCGTTGCTGAATATGAGATGTGATCTTGCTCCGCACCGGCTAGCTGTATGGTTTTCGACTGAATACGTGTGCTATTCTCATCTCTCCCCCCCAAAAAAAAATAGCTTAATACCAGACATATCTAGTGCATGAAACTCAGCCCTTTCGCTGCTCAGACTCTCATTGATGCCAAAATACTGGATTTGAAAGATTTGGACCCTCACAGTGCGTACTTAGCATTCTTTAAATTCTGTAGTATAATAAATAGTATAACTCATTTCTGCAGGGTCAAAGGAATATAATTCGAGACAGAAAGTAACCGATCCAGCAACTGGAGGAGCGAGTGCGATCTTCTGGACGATAACACATTATTATGCCGGAATTGCTCAAATATTTTAGTAAGAACATAAAACGCTAGCACCTCAAGTTATTAACGGTATTGAAATAGTTCGCCCGTGAAAGGCATCATCAATACGACGACCGCCATACCCCGCGGTATGTTCATAAAGTATAGCTGATATAATTTGGCTCATTTGCGATTTTTAAGGTATTATGAAAATAGTCGCTTCGGTTCATGAAGGCTTTCAAAATTTGCCTACCATTTATGGGTCTGAGGTGAGGAAACCAGGGAAAGTTACTGATTTCAAAAGCGGCCTCACCGAGGGTGGAAAGGTAAATAAATTCATAAATAACACTTACGTCTCCAGATGACTAACGGTCTTTGAAGAGCCTTTTTTACGGCTATTACGACGGGATTACTGGGTTGGTTCGGGAGCCTGTTGCTGGTGCTAAGAAAGAAGGCTTCATGGGTGCGATTAAAGGATCTGCTCGTAGCTGTACGTACTATTTCATATCTTTTGTCAGCGTCGAAACTCTCTAACACATTGTTTATCAAGTTGCAAATGCTACTATGCGCCCAGCTGCAGGAATCCTCGGTCTTGTGACTTATCCTGTTCAAGGCGCATGGAAGGAAGGGCAAACTATCTTGGGTAAAAAGCAAGAACAGCAGCAGAGAAGCACTCGAATAAGTGATGGTATCGAGGCTGTAAAAAGAAGCAGCGCCTCCGAAAGGGAAGAAATCATACAAAAATTCCATGAAGCTAAAAAGGATACGGCCGCGCGACGGAAAAAATACACAGACGCCGCTGAGAAAGAACTGGCCCAAGAGGAGGCTCAGGCTAAGGAGCAGACACGCCCGGATCCAGATACTGCAGGTTCCAGCTCTCAAACTACTGTTCACGAGACCGTCCAAATCACTAACGAGCCTCCTGCCCCTTCTCCTTCATCTGCTCCTCAGCCTACAGACGATGATGAAGAAGCCCAATTTTTGCAGGAGCTCGAGTTGGCGACCAAGCTCTCTATGGATGACCAGAAACAGTACGAGCAGAGGGTGCGTGATGAGAACCGCTAAGTCTGAATATATTTACTGTTTAAAGTAAACAATGTCTTTGAACGTTTCAACCTACACACACGCACAGGTATTGCATCGAGTAGCACGGTAAAGAAGATACAAACTTAGTACAATGAATTATCTATGTTTAAATTACATACTCTAAACGTCTACATCCATGTCCATGGGTGTTGCGGTAGTAGACGTCTCCGGAGTTGGATTACTACTTTCGGCCTCCTTATTTTTGTCTCGATTAGCCCATCTGCCCCTTCCACGCCCACGCCCTCTTCCTCTACCCCTACCTCTTTTTGCTGGTGGAGCGACAACGTCTTCTGAGACATCGTCGTCGTCGCCATCTGCAGGCGTAGCGGTTACCGCAGTAGGGGTCGCTGTTGCAGCACCTCGCCCTCTTCCCCGGCCTCGTCCTCTTCCTCTACCACGCCCTCTTCGTCCACTTGGTGTACCTCTTCCTCTTGTGGGCGTGGGAAGCACGTCGTCCTGGTCTTGGTCATCATCATCCTCGAAATATTCGTTCCGCCGACCAATATTTCGATCACTCCTCCTCTCTCCAGATTGACCAGTACCCCGATCTTCGTCTCTTTCTTCTACGGAACGATCTTCATCAGCCATCAAGCCCTGCAGATCAGGAGGAATTTCCTGCATCTGGACACTAGGTGCACCCTGCAGATAACGAAGTTTATTACGGATATTCATGGTGATGCGCTGAAGCGAGGCAGGGGTGTTTTGATTGTCAACTTTTCCAGTTAGCGGAGGATGCAGCTTCCAATGAGAGTCCTCGAAGAATGAATCGTAGACGGTAGCGGGAAGTTCATCAGGAACTTCGACGCCAACAAGAACCGATGTCTCGTATGTCCAACATCGACTAACATTTTTGATGGTGTATCCACCGCCACCGACGACTAGCAAGGGGACGCCATATTTTCGAACGAAGTTTACGCATTCACCATGAGCAGCAATAGACAAGTTGAAAGCCCCAAGACGATCACAACCAAGAGAATCAGCACCACATTGCAAGACAATTGCGCTAGGGCGGAAGGAGCCCACAGTATCCTCAATGACGGTTTTAAAAACAGTCAAGTACATATCATCATCAATGCCGTCCTGGAGAGGAACATTGAGACAGAAATGTTTCCCAAGTCCGCTACCGTTGTCGTCAAGTTTTCCGGTACCTGGGAAGAAGTCACCAGTGTATTTATGGAATGAGACCGTCATTACTCGATTTGACTGGTAGAAAGCCAGCTCAACCCCGTCTCCGTGATGAATATCAATGTCAATATAAAGAACTCGGGGATGATATCTATTGGACATGTTAGCCTACTGTCAATTAACAGGAAGGCATTTTCAAACCTGAGAAGTTCGAGAATGGCAAGTACGATATCGTTTACATAACAGAATCCACTGGCTTCACCGCGTTTTGCGTGGTGTAGGCCGCCAGACCAGTTGATAGCAATGTCTGTTGTGCCTGCTGAAAGTTTTCTTGCAGCGGACAGAGATCCACCAGCGTACATTTTGCAGAAATCGTACATATCGGCAAATATTGGGCAATCTTCGACGCAGTTGAATTGGTCAATCATTTGCTTCATTTTGCCTTGATTCTGCGGTGTCACTCTGAACAGTAGAAGTAAAGAAGTCAGCATAAAGTTATAATATATGTGTCTTGTCTGTGCTAAAGGGGAAATTTGTTTACCTGGAAAGAAAGTCTATGTAGTCGTGATCATGGTATGCTTCGAGTTCTTCTTGGGTCGCTGGTCGTGGATCATATATATTGTGAATTTGTTTGTCAAGTCCGTATCCCATTACGAGCGCATTCGTCAGCGTAAGTCGATGTGGCTTCATCGGATGCCTTTCCTGTAAATACAACGGTGTGGGAAAAAAAAAGTAGAGCAATATTTAAGGGGAAAACACCTACTCCGTAATGTTCTGCGCCGACACCTTTTGGGAAGTAATACGATACAATCGGTCGTGAATGCGGCTTAGAACAAATCTATAAATGCTTCCCACCATTTAAAAATAAATTTAAGCCTACATTAATGCGTTCTGTTATCGGTTGCGCTGTGCCGTGCGCTCCTCGATCATAAAAATATGGCGATGAGGCAAACGTTGTTGCTTGCGACGAGCGAACCATCCCTTGATGAAAATAATGTGAGCATTCAATCACATATTAATAAAGAGAACTGATAGAAAACGCGAGTGCAAGGTGCAAGATAGATATCGAGAGTAATGATTGGAAAACATATGGATGAAATCGACAAACTCACCAGTCTTGTTTAAAAATTAAATACTTCTATCTATATGAGAGGCTTTTGGTGTTAACAGCTAGAGGATGTAATATCAGTAGGACGATTCAAATCAAAAGAAAGGAGATGCAAAGAATGAGGGAGAGAGGAGGCTTTGAATGATAGGTGGTTTGGAGTTCACTTGTGAATGATTCTGCGAAGACATTCATCTTGGACAAGAACGGCCACCGCTGAGTCATCAAGCTCCCACAGTCTTCTATAGGTGTTAAACTAACCCGGCAACGTTCAACCTCCTTCCAACTGTTAGAGAGTCGCGTCTCCAGCTTTTTTCCTTCTTACTATGCGAAGAGCCGCAAAATTCTTATTTATAGCCGCTGCTGCTGGGTCTGCGTTGGCCTCTTGGGGCGACAGAGCTCCGGAATTCGTCAACTGCGTTACTCGCTGCGCAACCGATAGGTGTTCACTTGGCTCGACAGCTCTCCCATTATCTCTCCGGGTAACAGGTTGGTCGTGCAACGATGATTGCAAATACACGTGTATGCATCAAATCACGGATGAAGCTATCGTAAAGGGAACTCGAATACATCAATACTACGGGAAATGGCCGTTCTGGAGGTTTTTAGGCATGCAGGAACCTGCGTCGGTCGCCTTTTCCTTGATGAATTTGTGGGCTCACGTCCAGGGAGCACGTAAGGTGCGAAAACAAATACCCGATTTTCATCCCATGAAGTCATATTATTTGATTTGGTCGTTCGCGAGTATGAACGCATGGATATGGTCATCTGTTTTTCACACCCGAGGTCAGTCTCTTCACTGAGCGATGAAGCTGTTGCTTATCTAATCGAACATGTAGACCTTCCTACTACTGAAAAGCTAGATTATTTTTCTGCTGCACTCGCTATCTTGTACGCCCTGTACTACACTACCGTTCGACTATTCCACCTATACCCACCCCCACAACAAAGTCGCCTCACTCTTTCCACACGAACACCGAAAAGCTTCAAATTGAAAGCTCTATCTTGGCTCTGTACTGCTGTATATCTGGCCCATATATCCTATTTGACACTCCTGCCTCGGTTCGACTACACTTACAACATGGCGTTCAATCTCGGCTTGGGACTTGTACATAATGCCTTATGGCTACTATATTCACTACCTGTCTCTGTATCCATTCTACAACGATTTCCTTCTCAGCCGAAATCTTACCGCCCGACATTTGTTACTCAAGCTGCAATTTTTGTGGCTTTGACTACTGCTGCCACTGCTCTTGAATTGTTCGACTTCCCTCCGTGGGGTCGTATTATTGACGCTCATGCTCTGTGGCACTTGGTCACAGTACCGATAGCAGTTGAGTGGTACAAGTTTCTCATTCAAGATGCTCTTGACCCAACTTGGAGGGAGCAGCGGAAATAATTCATTTCTCTATGTAAAGTGCTTTGTTCGTATTTCTGTTCCGGTTCTGATGCGAATTCCAGTGTAACACTTTCATTATATTCCAGTAATCGTTGCTATCTATGTCAGCAGACCAATTTAACCGTTATTACGCGTATTGTTACATCTCTCAGCGAATCACAGTAAACTGACAGTTGACGCACGAGGATTGTCCATAGATCCTCAATGTTATGGAACCTTCGCCTCTTTGCATTATTTTAATATCAGAAGCGTCAAGTTTTTCCGTAACATGTCCTTGCGAGCCGACGGTCCGGGTTTTACCAACTTCTCTGTTCTAAACATGGCCGTTGACACCGGGAAAGAAGCTGCCAGTCTATTGGAATCATTCTTTATGGTCATCATTGCCGATATCACGCAGATTAACATTTTAAACGCGTTATACATCTAATTCAAGGATTCTGCGTAATTCTTCCGAGCCTTGTATACCTTCCTACTTTGTGGAACTCGATTTCTCCTTGACCAGCTTTTCTCCGTCGCGCTGAATATTCGCCAAAGAGGAACGCA
Source organism: Crucibulum laeve (assembly GCA_004379715.1). Lineage (NCBI taxonomy): Eukaryota > Fungi > Basidiomycota > Agaricomycetes > Agaricales > Nidulariaceae > Crucibulum > Crucibulum laeve. Next base: position 35,694 of record ML213692.1, read on the forward strand.
CATGATACGTAATAGTCGGTCCGTAATGCTGAACTAAGGACGATAAAAGCAAAAACTTGCATTCGAAAACAGGCTTCAAAGAGCTCCTAGTATTGAAATGGCCTTCGCAAAGAATCTCATCGTATTCTTCCTCAGCTTGTCCATTGCTTCCGTCTTCGCCACACCTGTTCCTGAACAGGTACTGGAGAAACGAGGTGCGGTACTGAGTTCACAGTGGGCCACAGAATCAGAGGTTAGTTCATTCCTTTTACGCTTTATCTCTACTTTTACTCATGTCAATTATTTCTAGGCTAATGGGTTAGTATGCGCGACACTAGATGCGTAAAAGTTTGCTGATTTGATATTCGATAGACGATTCACTCTCGAAAATAACCTGTGGGGCATGTCCGCCGCCACTAGCGGTATATAGTCTCGCTTTCTATAAGGGTCAGTGTAACTGACTTGTCATAGGCTCCCAAACGTCTCAAGCTACTTCCGTTAACGGCAATTCGGTTGCCTGGAAGACCACCTATAGTTGGACTGGAGGTATGTTTAGTTGATATCACCATGTATGCGCTGCTCAACATGAAGGAAAGGAAACTATAATGTCAAGAGCTGTACGTGTCTCCATTCACGTATGAAATTTTGTAGTTCATTGTATTCCAGATGCAAATCTTGACCTCCGAGTTGGTTTGGGCAAGAAGATATCCGCTATCTCTTCCATCCCGACAAGCTGGCACTGGACCTACAGCAGCGCCTCGTCTGGGCTCGTCGCAGATGTGTCATATGACCTTTGGCTCTCCAACACGGCTGGTACCTCAGGTGCTTCATCAAGTTCCACTTTTGAGATGTACGTTTTATTCTGCTCAGTGTTCGATGCGGCGGCTTATCACGGGTTGGTGTCCAGCATGATTTGGTTGAGTACCCGCGGCGGGTAAGAAGGATTCATACCAGTACTCTCGTAAACAGCAGTATTGACCATTAACTTATAGTGCTGGCCCGGCGGGTTCTCAGATCGGAACAGCTAGGTAACTCGCATTCTGTTGTGGTTCCTGCATACAGTGTTACTTACCTGGATGTTAGTATCAATGGTGTGACTTGGAAGCTGTTCAAGGGAACCGTTTCGACCTGGACCGTTTTCTCTTTCGTGGCACCAAATGAAATCAGCGGCTACGATTCTGATCTAAAGCCTTTCCTTAGTATGTCTGCTAACTTGGTCACTCTCCATTTCTGTATCACTTAACATCTCACTTCAGCATACCTCACTTCAAGCCAAGGTGTTTCCTCTTCACAATATCTTGTCCAGGCACAGGCTGGAACCGAACCATTCATTGGTACGTAGTTTGTCTTGTACTTAGGTTTCTTCGTCTTAAAAAAGATTTTACTTCTTTAAGGCAGCGCCACTCTCACTACGACCTCTTATTCCCTCTCAATCAACTAAAGGACAGTCCTTACCGAAAATTTTCGTTCTTGATACTTCAACTACCGTATTCTGTCTTGATACGATGCAAATTCGATCATCCATCTCGCGTTTTTTGAGAAGCAAGAATGTTTTAGATTTTGAACCATACGTTAGGATAGCGCAACATTGGATCAGTTTAGCTCAATTGATCCGGACGCTGTATTGATCCCTCAGAGGTGAGTTTGTATCCAGGTATAGTGGAGAGTGTGGATCATGCCCTATGGAACACCAATAACTACTTCGTTAGGCATCATGGCTTCCTAATTAACCCAGTGGACAGCTTCTTAGCCGCAGAACATTTTCTCAATGACTATGCTCCTTATGCTTCAATTTAGACCTCGCCTGAGATAGGATGCATAATGGCCACTTCAACTCAACAGCTAGTTTTCTTCGTTATCAGATGGCTCATTGAGAAACTTTCACAAATTTGGTATAAATCTGACTTCAATGCTGCCTGCACTATAAATTCATACTGGTACCGGTTACTGCACAGTCTACCATTAAGGCCTCTGGTCTCAGCATGATTTCTATGGGTGGATTCTTCAACTTCTTGCTCTTTATCTTGGTGGCTAGTGTCATTGCAATACCGATCACTGAAGAGCCCAGGGGTCTGACCAAATTAGGTGCAGTTTTGAATACTCAGCTAGCCAGCGAATCCGAGGTATGTAAGGTTTGTCATTTCTTCACTTAACATCAAATCACCAAGGGCATGTACAGGATAACGGGTGAAGTCTTTGTCGCTCCCGACGATAGGTAATGATCACTGATACCGTAGACGCTAGGCGCTTTGTGTTGGAGAATAACCTGTGGGGCGAAGCTACCGCAACTGGTGGTCAGTTTCTAGACTATCTCCGAATGATCCACGAATAGTAATGCTTTCTATAGGCTCACAAATTTCACAAGCCATTGCCGTTGACAAGGACGATGTAAGTTGGTATACTGCATATACCTGGGTTGGTGGCAACTTCAAAGTCAAGAGTTGTATGCAGCTCCTCTTCTTTATGAAATGTTGCCAGTTTCTCTGAACCTACTTGATTCCAGATGCCAACCTTGACCTTCGCATCGGCTTAGGCAAAGTGATTTCAGCCATTAGCTCTATTCCGACCTCATGGTCATGGACATACACCTCAGCATCCTCCGATCTTGTTGCGAACATCTCTTACGACCTGTGGCTATCAAATAACTCGAACTCCACTGGTGCTTCATCTTCTTCGACGTTTGAAGTGTACGGAGACTCCTGTGATACTCTTCAATTGTTTGACCTTACATGACTATTAGTATGATTTGGTTGAGCGCAAGGGGTGGCACTTATCCCGCAGGCTCGCAGGTTGGAACTGCTAGGTAGATCTATGCATATTTGAATTCATTGTCATGCCTTTGCTTAGTACTTGACAGCGTCAATGGGGCTACCTGGAAGCTCTTCAAAGGAACTGTGTCAACATGGACTGTGTTTACCTTCCTCGCGCCGAATGAGATCACTAAATTCAATTCAGACCTCAGTGAATTCTTGAGTGAGTTGGCTGTCTAACATCGCGTCATAATTTGAGTTAATGAAATTCCTAGATTTCCTAACGATAAAACATAACGTCCCATCGTCGCAGTTCTTGGTACAAGCACAGGCTGGTACAGAAGTATTCATTGGTAAATAAATTGCTTGTATTGCTTGCCCTTCTCTTACATCATTCACTTTATTTATGCTTGCAGGAAACGCCAACCTGACCACCAATTCTTATTCAATTTCTGTCAACTAAATACTTCCAAATACCAACTTATTTTGCCTATAAAACAGATGAATATTGTAGTGATCTCAGTCATGAGTATCCCAAAACTTTAAATCAAATCGGCGCCTCTAACAGGCCGATTTTATCACGGACTCGAATAAGACCTTATTCAGTCAAGTCAATTGCATTTAGGAAGTCCTAGTCTCATCATATCTAATTGGAGTGGAATATTCCACGAGCTTGTGACTTAGAAACTAAGGCTGCTACTGTACTTCTTAATTCCGTGGAGGAGAAATGAGAGCATTAAAGCACTACAACATATATAGTAGCGTATATTCCAAAGAATCGTCTGATGCAGACAGTACGCGAATAATGGTCCTAAAATGGCGCCCTTAAATAACTTTGGGAAACTTTGGTTATTTACGTCGCTCGTATTTACCTCCTATCCAAAACGAAACGGGTACAATACTCCATGATAGTCCAGGGTTGGTCATCGACCCCCAAGTTTAGCATAGACAGCATTCCCGACCATTCTAGGTAGGTGGCTCTCGTAATCGGGGGAACTGTTGGGTTGGGCAATAAATAAATAAATAGCCAAGGTAATTAGCATCGTAAAACCCTGTTCTATGAAATTGATTCAATATACGACTTCTGATTAAACTTTGACAGAGAAACACCATATTAGTAGCAGAACTTGTAAGGCATATGGAGGTCGAGGAATTATTTCTATGTCTTTGAATCTAGGTAAGTATATCATTTTTGATTATTGATTCTCGACAAATGTCAAGCCTGAGTTGCTGCGTAATTTGATTAGCTTTCTCCGTCATGTAGCTTGTCTGGAAATGTTGGCCTCTACAATCCCTCATATCGCCCGCTGGAGGAAGGTCGCACTCTCGTTATCATATTTCAACCTTATACTGTTAAAATAACGTTTAGCCTTGGTGAGCTCGTGAGGTAAACGGACGAGTACATAGCGTAAAAGTACTCCTACTTAAATACTCGTAGATAATATAAATACGGAGTCTATTTTACTAATGAAACAGTGCCACAGAAATGCAAGTACAGTAATAAATGGCAGCTCAAAATGATAGATCAAATGTATCTGAGCACGCAATCGCGAACGCTCTCTAATCTTGACGCTCATATTCCAACACATACTACCATTCACATCGCAACCGCGATATATTTTTGCATTAGCCTCATTTATCTAGCTACCTGCTCTTCCAACGAGATACACGACAAGGAACAATAATCCATCAAGCACGAGCTATAATTAAGCAGACGCGTCGACGCGTTTGCACTGCCACCGGAATCGGGACGATCGGGGATCGAACTCCGTCGGCAGGTCTAATCCGAAAAAAGCGCTTTAGCTACTACCACCATGCCTCACGCACGTCTCGATCCCGCACTCGCTGCTACGAAGCCGCTGTTCTACTTGACGTAAAAACTTAAAAACAAAGCATTCTGCGATAGGAATACGAAAGAAGTGTTGAGCGAGGCTCGAGTTGGAACCAATTGTAAAATTTTTGAGTAGATCTAGAGGTGAGTCATTGAAGATGATTCGTATCTGAATCGCCGAAGCTAATCCATGTTTATGTATTATTCCATATAGATCTGTACTGTACTTGGATCGTCATTGTGCTACAGTAGCAAACTCACCCGCATCTAGTTACTCTTACTGTCAATCTCGTCTGGCACCTGCTGTTATCTACTGCGGCCCTTCTACTTCAAATTCGCCTATAACGAAGGGCACGAAAACCAAAAGATCTTCTTGATCATCCCATCTACTTCATATACTATCTACCCACTATTAGACGGAACTAAAATGACCAGAGCACGTTATGGACACCCATGTACTATCGTTATCAAGCTCGGTGCGCCACAGTCTCTACATTACAGCTAGCACAAACTAACCTGCTATTTGACTTGTTGTAGGCACCTCCTCTATCGTGCACGAAACGACACACCAGCCACTTCTCTCTACGCTCTCATCGGTAGTCGAAACAGTCGTCCACCTCCGCTCGCAAGGACACAAAGTAGTCCTGGTTAGCTCTGGTGCTATCGGCGTCGGCCTAAAGAGGATGGATATGGCCAGTAAGCCGAAGAATCTTTCTGGGAAGCAGGTGGGTTTAGATCCTACCACATCATATTCACTAGGATGTACGCTGATATGTAGATGTGATTGGTTATAGGCACTAGCAGCTATCGGCCAAGGACGACTCATCGCGCTATGGGATAACCTCTTCGGGCAGCTCGAACAGCCAATCGCGCAGGTTCTGCTCACAAGAGGAGACATATCCGACCGGACTCGTTATCTTAACGCTGTGAATACATTCAAGGAACTGCTTTCGATGGGTGTGGTGCCTATCGTCAACGAGAATGATACCGTTTCGGTCTCGGTGAGAGTCCTTGAAGGTATTCTGTCTTTAGTGAGAATAAAGTCTGACTTTGGAATAGGAAATCAAATTCGGCGACAACGATACACTCTCTGCTATCACATCATCCATGATTCACGCAGATTATCTCTTTTTGCTTACGGACGTGGACGGGCTGTACACTTCCAACCCAAGGAAAGATCCCGATGCGAAGCAGATCGAAGTGGTGAATTCGATATCAGCGATTAGAGCTGAAGGTTCGTTGCTCTCCCTGTATATATGCTTCGACTGTGACTTACATATAACATTACAGTGAGCACCACAACCCTCGGCTCTTCACTCGGTACAGGGGGTATGGAGACTAAGCTTATCGCAGCAGAAATCGCCACTGCCGCTGGCGTCACGACCATAATCACCTCCAGCAAACATCCCGAAAACATCTTTGATATCCTTGACTTCCATGGACGCTCCTCAGGATTAACAAGATCGAATTCATTCTCCAATAGTTCGAGGTCTAGTTCACGAAATAATTCAAGAAGCAACTCGAGGACGCAATCATTCTCCGCTACCCGGACGCCCTTGATGACTCCTTCCACTCCCATCGAGCCGCTTTCAGGTCGAGCAAGTCCCACTCCTGATAAGCAGGCCATCATGAAGGGCGATGTTGTGCGTCCGGAGAATCTCCTGCGTCCTCCACATACCGTGTTCACCGCTTCTCCGACACCAATGCGCGATCTCAAATCATGGACGAGCCATACGCTGTTCCCTTCGGGAAGCATCGTCATTGATTCTGGCGCACATCAGGTCCTATCAAAACGTGAATCTGGTGGACGCCTACTCGCTGCTGGTGTGCTCGGCGTACAGGGTTCGTTTGCAAGCGGCCAGGCAGTGCGAATCGTGGTGAGGCAGAAGACCGAGGCTAGCGAGGAGGAAGAGCAGAGGAGGAAGTATGCAAGGGCAATGCAGACGCGTCCTGGCACGCCAACTGCCTTTGATCCTCCGAGTGGGAGTGTAACGCCTGTGTTTGTAAATGATGAATCTATAGAAGATAACGAGGAAGGGCTTGGGGAAGTAGATGTGATGGAGGTTGGACGTGGACTGGCGAATTACAATTCCGCGCAGATCGACCGGGTGAAGGGATTGAATAGGTACGCGCACTCTTCTCCTTCTTTACACTGTTGATGCTAAATTTCTCATCTCACTGCAGCTCTCATCTCCCACAATTACTGGGCTATGCGGACTCGGAGTACGTGGTGGAAAACATCACGATCCGAGTGCCGCCGTTGTGAAGTATGATGCTGATACTGCGTGTATGTACAGATTTAGGCTACGTATAGATTACTTCAAGACACGTTTGTCATTACCTACAGCACCGTCCTCATCAAATGCAGGCAGTTGGGCGCCCTGTTTGCATCCAATCGCGCTGCACATGCTCGCTGACCGCCCATCTCGATCAGGACGGAGAGCCGGTGGCTGTGTCGGGTATTTGTCTAGAGTAAATAATTGCGATTTTGCACGCGATAATAATTTTTGTAGTAAAGCAGCTTGACAAGTTCCACTTCTTCCTTCTCTCTCCATGCAATAGCCCGCAACAGCCTTTTCCTCTTATCTTACTTCTCCTCTTTATTTCTTACTCTCACCATGTACCACAACAACTCTATTCGTATCTTGACGGGTACGTACTCACTGTTCATCGTTCTTACCGTTGTGTCTAACCAACTACTTGCTGTCTTGCTTTGTCGCTAACAGGGAATAGCCACCCCGAGCTCGCCCAAGCCGTGGCCGAGCGGTGAGCTGCCTCTCACGAAGCCGCAGCGGTGGTCACAAGAACCCTTTAGTGATTCATGTCACCCTATGCTTCTCCACACAGGCTCAACGTCCCACTTGTCCCCGTCACTGTCAAAAAATTCTCCAACGGCGAGACGAACGTCAAAATCTCAGAATCAGTCCGTGACGAAGACGTCTTCATCATCCAGTCTGGATGCAGCGACGTCAACGATAACTTTATGGAGCTCCTCATCCTCATCTCGGCATGCAAGACCGCCTCGGCAAGGAGGATTACCGCTGTCATCCCGTGTTTCCCCTACGCGAGGATGGACAAGAAAGATAAGTCTCGCGCACCGATTACAGCAAAGCTCGTCGCGAATATGTTGACCGTTGCCGGATGCGACCATGTCATCACGATGGACCTCCATGCCAGTCAGATACAGGGCTTCTTTGATATACCTGTGGATAATCTGTGGTCGGAGCCACTGATGATCGGGTATATCAAGCGAGAGATCCCCGATTGGCAGAATGGCATCGTCGTCAGTCCCGATGCTGGTGGTGCGAAGCGGTGAGTAGGATTGTGTTCTGTATCCGCGTCGTAATTTGATTTCGGTTTGTGTGAAGAGTGACCGCGATGGCGGATAAACTCGACCTCGAGTTTGCACTCATCCACCGGAAGCGGGATGCAAAAGACCACGACAAGATGGAACTTCTCGTCGGGGATGTTAGGGATAAGGCAGAGCTGTTTCGTTCTTGTTTCTTACGCATCCGCTAATCCCCTCCTACCACAGGTAGCAATCCTCGTTGATGACATGATCGATACGGGCAACACGCTGGCCCTTGCAGCACGTACCCTGCACGAGAAGGGTGCGAAATCAGTGCACGCTCTCATCTCTCACGGTCTGCCCCTCCACCTCTCCGTCTTCTTCGTTCACTCGCTTACATTAACCCACTGCACAGGCCTCCTCTCCGAAGCCAACATGAGCATGATCGAAGAGCTCCCTCTCGTCGAACTGGTCGTTACCAACACGATCCCGCAGAGGCAGCACCAGGACTCGTGCACCAAGCTCGTGACCATTGACGTCAGCCCCACTATTGCGGAGAGCATTAGGCGGACGCATAATGGCGAGAGTATTAGCTTGCTGTTTGGTGAGTGGGCGGAGACAACGAGTGTTGCTGTCATTTAAACTCTCTTCTCTTGCCTTTCTCAAGGCAGTGGGTAAGGGAGAGCGAGAGCGTTAGAAATACTCGCTAACGAGAATGAGTCTGGATATAAGACAATATATCTAAATGGGTCCGAGGGAATTGTTTGGGGTTGGAAAAAGAAAAGGCTGCTAAAGCTACACAGCAACATCATTATCTACTACTGCTACTTTAACCAGGTCTAGACGACACCGAGCAGAAAACCAAATTTGTATTTATATACTGGACATTTTCTGTGGTTATTCGCATTTTTATAGAAGTTAGAGTGCATTAATTTTGGCATTGGGTGGCGTATGTCCGAGCCGGTTCTGAGATTGGTGTTAGGGTACATCCAGCTGCGAGCCGGTCATTAGCTCGGTGTAGGTAGACTTCGTGAAGTCAAGTAAATGCAATCCGTAATGATACTGTACATGACTGTACAACCCAGCCCATTGACAATAGTATACAGAGATGATCAAAATCCTTTCCTTTTAGCCTACATCACAATCCACAGGCAACCGTGGCCTCACTCTCGAGGAGGTGCCCTCGCAGCCTCCTTCTCACGGCTCAAAAGCTGCTCGACCTGAGAGCCAAGTTTCAGTCGCTCTTCGAGCGTGAACTGCGGTGAGGTGGTCGAGTATCCCAATTCTACATCGATCGTCAGCGTGAGATATACTGCAGTAGTCTAAAAGCGAGATTGTACGCACTCAGGCTGGGATACTGTAACGGCAGCTCTTCACTCCTCAACGGAAGAGTATCGAGATCTAGAGGGAAGGAGGGCCCAATCCAGGCGACGCGTGTTTCGTGGTCTCTGTTTATGCATGTAAATCATATATCGGTGTTCACACTAGGGAGATATGCTGTGAATGTACTTTCGCTGTTCCCGCGTTAGCGGATGGACAAGGATGCTGTTGAAGACGCCCTGTCAATAGGGTGTTCCACTTCACAAGTCTGGACACCGCGTACCTCAGATTCCCGCGATTCATGCATAGGTACGAGAACACCGAAGAGAAGGTCTCAGCTGGGACCCAGATCTCGTAAGATCCTGGAGATATTAACAATCAGCGACTGTCTTTGCATGAGTAGAGTTATGGCTGAAAGCAATGCACCGACAGGATGTGGCCCAATAGGCTCGGTATTGACGCGGAAGAGGGGTACAGCGACGAATGCGCCATCTCTGCGTAGACGGAGTACAGCATCGCGCAACTCGGAAGCCTCGTGGTATGCACTCGCATTGCGCTGGTGGAAGTAGATATCTAAATAGTATGCATGTTATTGGATAAGATTCTCTGGAGGATACATAGATCAATATGCACGAAAATGCCACTCGCTGAAGATATCCAAACTATCAGCTTCTGCTCCATTTCCTGCTGATCAGTGACATAGGACGCACCGGACTTCTGATTCAACGACAGTCTTCAAATCCGTAGGCGGGGACATCGTATTTGTACAGGTTCTACTACGTGCAGGAATCGCCGGGTTTGAAGGAGGGATACTGAGTCTTCGTTGATTTGAATCCAGGAGCAACGTGGGATAGAACAAGCCCCCGCTCACGCCAGTGATTTCGCATCCTTTCTGCGCTAATCGGGGTATTGTTTGCAGGTTATTGGCCGTTTGATGACGCCAAATTATGCGCGCTTGGATCCATAATCATATCGAACTGAGGTCCTAAATATGGGAGAGAAACATGATAAAGACGAATGTGCTCATGTGAACAAAAGGATGCCATACTGGAGGTTGCAGAACGGGTATACATACGGCATATGGTGGAGTAAGTAGCGCTAGGTGATGGTGGTTATAACTTATAGTAAAGGCTCCTTACAGCCTCTGCGTCTTTGTGATACTGATATGACACTTTTCTTATCAGTATGTGCAGTACAAATGCTCATACACGATACACAAGATTTTATGTGATTATGAAGGCAATGAGAAAGTGTCATGCCTCGTGATTTTTCAAAAATAAATAAATGGCGGTCTGTTACGAATGACGGCGAGAAAGCATCTACCTCCGTGAAATAGCTGTCTGACGGCCGTCGAGAAGTCTCAAAATTGGAAATCCTGTCCCAATTCTCCAACCCTACAGTTTAGACCATCAAGTTCTCTAGGGTACCTTGATCGAAGGACGTACATCTCCAAAGGCAATGCCAGGTCGATATCAGCTTCTTTTGACGCGTGGCTAGCAAGAAAGAATTCGTCTTGATAATGGAGACGCCCAGCTAGTTTTTCTGCTCTAAACCTTTTCTGCCCTGGGGTACCAAAGATATCTTCAAATTCCGACATGGAAAAGAAGTCTCCAAAGATAGACAGTGCCGCTAATGATGGTAGCGCCAGTATATGCGTATGATCATGTCCAGCAAAGAGGCATCCTCAGTCTTCCCCTTTTTTTAAGCGTAGAGTGGTGATGGTGGAGATATTGGGCAAGCAGTTGCAGACATCTAGCCAGTCTTTTAGGTTGGGTGTACCGCCACTGAAGATGCTCCAAAGCATGGGATATACTCGCCTGTCTGGTTCATCACTCGGAAAGTCGAAACATGTCGCGAAATACCCAAGATTGAGAGTGCAGAGATCCTCCAAAACCCTAGCAATAGTGTCATAGAATTTTGCTCATCAGACAGGATTGTAACCTTCCTCCACTGGGAGATGTGAAGAATGGCATTTAACGGAATAGGGAAGAGGACATCGATGGGAAGATCATCATCCATTTCTCTGAAGTTGAAACTGCATTTTTGAACGTCGCAGATATGCGTCGAGTCGACGTATCGGATATCGGTGTAGACTAAAGCTGCCTGCCCAGAGATTCAAGTACGCGTAGTCCGTAGTAGTGTATTGGAATTGTGTCCATAGGTTTGAAAAGGATGCAGCGATGTGTCGCCATGCACACATCGGGGATAGGGAGGATTATCTGGGATTCCGTTTGGATCCGTTATATCTTGGAGCATGTGAAAGATAGAACAGAGCGTCTCATTTGGAAGTGTAAATATCCAACAGTTGCACCGTTGGATGCTCCAGATATGCTGAAAGTCAATTCGTTGGAATCCAGTATCAGAAATAGCTACATATTCAAGTCATCCCGAGTTCGGTTTGTACACATTGGAGAAAGCCCGTCCATAGTTTTGCAAAACGATAGCAACGTGTCCCTAGAAACTGAAAATATGAGAGATTAAAACCTCAGACAACAGGCCATCTAGGACTTCTTTCGGGTGAGTTACTTCGTGGAGTGCTAAGAAGACGGAACATAAAGTCTCATCGGAAAGTATGAGTATTGATGTCTTGATCGAATGGCCCATTGCCGCGTGCGCACGCGGATCAAAGGTTCGATACTCAGGAATGAAAGAGAGCACTTATTCCCCGGTAATTCGGCCGAGATAATTATAGCGGAAAGAAAGAGATTCGTGAACGAGCCTAAGACTCGAAGGAATTCTACTCCGGGAATTGAGGCACTCAATAAAGTACGATATAGCGTCAGTAAAGACCAATAACGCATCCTGAACGGGCGCGTAATTGGACACGCACTGATTAAGCTGGATAGGTACTGCCATAGTCTGTCCTAATTATCGTATTATACACCTGAAGTAAGAGGTTTCACACCCTTTGCTACAAACAACTCCATATCACGTATCACCTTCGCAGAAGGAACGTCTTTGTGAACAAAATCCACCAGCCCTGCACCCTCGAAGAGTTTCTGGACAACCTCTTCCTCAAACCCACCAGGGAGCGCAACAACTTGGTCGCTGAACTTGCCAGGCCAGATACTCTCCATCTCCTCCCGGCTGGTTGGTTTGTGATCAATGATGAGAAGTGTGCCTCCTGGCTTGAGGAAGGAGACGAGGATACGGGTAATTTCTTCGACTGAAGAGAAGTGGTGGTATGCCGAACAGCACTATGAGTGAGGAAATAGAATAAGTAGACGATTAGGAGCGAAGATACGAAACTTACGATGATAACATCGAACTTCTTGCCATCCAACTCACCGTCTTCGCCTTTCAGCTCTGCGCGAATGGCGTGGAATGAATCAGCGGGTACGCCTTCGGCATCAACGCGCTTGTTGTACTGGTCGATCATTCCCTGGCTGATGTCGACACCAAGGATAGATCTGACATATGGAAAGAGGCCTTTAGAGACGAGGCCTGTTCCACATGCAAATTCCATAACGGTGGTGCTGGATTTGTCGAATGGGTATGCGTCGCGGAGAGCTTCGACAGATCTACACGAATATGACGAGTCAGTTTAGATAAATTTAGCCTTGAACCCGATGAAACTCACCTTTGAGACCGTTCTACAGCACCAGGGATGGCGTCGTACTCCGTCGCAGTTTTATCATAATGCTCTTGGTTGGCATTGGTGTAGTCATGATGGCTATGACCATGATGGTGTTCTCCCGGACCATGGGTATGTGAGTGGGACATGACTGGAAGTATGAGGGCAATGGGAGGTAGAAAGAGCTGGGTGAATTCTACTCTCTAGCAAACACGTCGCGCCTAATTTATACGTCTCGAATCTGGTCAGACGCTATAAATCTAGCTGAGTAACCTGATGGCATGCCTGGCTGTAAAAACCATCTGGTGATCATCTCTTCGAATTGAAATAGAGTACCTTCGCAGACATTGCGCAGACAGATAAAAATGGTCAGTCAGCAATCATGGTCGGATGGGAAGAAAGCAGTGATACAGATCTCGTGGCTGGCTTCCGCACGTGACGTCATACGTACGAACACAGTCGCAAACGATCATCATGCTCATCGTCAGCAACGACGACCACAGCCCAAATTTTTGCCTTGCAAGTCTACACTGAAGTCATCTAGTATCCTAAGCTTTCCTATATTTTAATAATGGCCACGCAGACCCGACGACTACGAGTTGCGTTCCTTCATCCAGACCTCGGGATCGGTGCTTAACACCAGATTTCTTAGTTAGCTCTTCGCTGATAATATTTAGGTGGCGCGGAGCGTCTTGTGGTCGACGCAGCTCTTGGTCTGCAAGGTCTTGGACATACTGTTGATATATATACATCTCACCATGACTCTGGGCATTGTTTCGAGGAAACGAGGGATGGTATGTCATTTAATCTGTGTAAATAAGTAGAAGCTAATGAGGTATCAGGTAGTCTACGGGTGCACCACATAACGCCGCCGTTTCCCCGTTCAATAAACGGGAAATTCCACATTCTACTCGCTCATCTCAGGCAACTCCATCTGACTGCCTTTCTCTTGCAACCTGGGGCTCCAAAATACGATGTATACTTCGTCGACCAACTATCAACATGTATACCGTTTCTTCGCACAATAGGGCACACACGTGTTGTGTTCTACCTCCATTTCCCAGACAAGCTGCTATCTAATGGAGCGTTCGAAGAAGGGAATGTTCGTCGCGAGCAGGGAAGTCTGTTGAAGAGGATATACCGCTTGCCCATGGACTGGCTGGAGGAAGCAACTACAAGTGCGTGTAGGACTGACTTGCATCAATTCTAAGTTTCTGATGGGTTTGATTAGGACAAGCTGATATTATCCTCGCCAACTCCAAATTCACAGCAAGAGTCTCCAAAACATACCTTCCCTCAATAAGAGACCTTACTGTCGTCTATCCGGGTATCAACATTTCAGCATACGAATCGGAAGTAGACCACTCAGACCACGATATTATCTCTGTCACTTCGTACGTTACGAATATTACCTTAATAAGTTAGCTCTCTAACTAACTTGTCGCAGTGATCGTCCAACACTCTTATCATTGAACCGCTTTGAGAAGAAAAAGAATGTTGGACTTGCTATTGAAGCATTTGCGAGATTGCAGCCCAAAATTGCAAACAATCCAAACTTACAGGATATGCGTCTGGTAATAGCAGGTATGTGTCCTAATATCTTCTGTCTACTCCACTCACGTCTTCAAACCAGGCGGTTACGACCCCCGGCTCGAGGACAACACGGAAACCCTCACTTTCCTCATCAACCTCACACACGCTTTCTCCCTCACCTATAACGTCATCACTCCCGAGTCCTTACCATCCCAAGGCCCTCTCCCACACAAAGAAGGCGCAACCCCCGCCAATCCACAAGTTCTCTTCCTGCTTAACTTCACCACCGCACAACGTACTGCACTTCTCCTTAACCCGTCTACCAAAGTCCTTCTCTACACTCCCACAAATGAACACTTCGGTATCGGACCAGTCGAAGCGATGGGCTGCGGAGTCCCGGTGCTAGCGTGTAACACTGGAGGACCGACGGAGAGCATCGTGGATCATCCGAATGCGCAAAGGACGGGATGGCTAGAAAAGCCTGATGCATACGTATGGGCTGATGCGTTGGCGGAGATCGTTTCAATGAGTCCGGAGGAGAGGGAAGCTATAGCGAGACGAGGAAAGGAGAGGGCGCGTTCGATCTTTGGTATGGACGCAATGGCGCTGAGGATGGAGGAGGCGCTTATAGAGGCGGCGAGTATGGGGGAAGTGAATTCAGCGGCTGGGACGCTGGTGATTATGTTCTTTGGTTTCTTATTGGCGTATTTGGTGGGGCCGTTGGTGCTTCCTTCATCGCAGTAGATGTCTTTTTCTCTTTGCTGACTATTATCATTATTGGGTATACTTTTCTCGCTCTGTCGTCTTTCGTTCGTATTCCTGACTCATACAAACAAGTTCTTTATATAACTGATCCAACCATATTAAGACCGTATACCCAACTTCAGCAACCCACTCTCGTAAGGTGCACTGACGAACGAGGTGCATTCAGGTATGGTCGCCAGCTAAGCAAATTACAAGGGGCTGTAAATCAACGAACGTAATAGTATACTTCTTCTACTCACCAGTTTTCACAACCCACAGATCGATGAGCTAACCTTCTTCGCCGTTACATCAACCTTGCCCAGATGATGAGCCCGTCCTCCTGTCAGCTCATCCATCGCCTTGAAGCCGATATTATACCCCGGCTTGGTGCTATCAATCGCAAGCACGTTGATGCTCTTCTTGATCCCCGTGCTGTTAGTATATGTCAACTGCCAACACGTTCCACAGTTCGTTGAGTCATAGCCGGTAATTGCGACGGCAGCTCCGATAAAGGGAAATTTAGGGAGAGATCCGTAGGTAGTGTAGCCTCGTGTGATGAGGCCGTGGTCTCCGTCGGAGCAGGAGACATGCGCGAGAGAGGTGTTGGCGACGTCGTATGCGGCGTCGTAAGTGAGCACTTCGGCCATGGCAGTGGAAGCGAACATAAACGTGAGTGCGGCTGTGAGTGCGAATTTCATCGTGGTGGTGAATTCGCTAGGTGATGGCGAGGCTCTTGAACGATCTTTCGATTATATACCACACACTAGGGCATTGTGCTAGTGATTCTCTTCAACATGCTGACTAGCCAACGTAATATCCTCTAGAGAAGGTGGATCCACTCATCGTAGAAAGAGGCAATGGAAAAACGGACAGCAACAGTGGATTCTAAGGAATGGGAATCGCGGTGGTGTTTAGCAACAGGAGTTAAAGAATTAACTCCCGCTCCGGCGCTTCAGTTGCTTCATCTCGAGTCAAAGTATCAGCAGGAAGGTTGAAGCAAAATTCCGCTGCATAACGACGGGAACCTTCGCACCTTGAGGTGCATTGAAAGATTCTTAAGCTTGATGTCCTGGGTGTGTGATTGGCCTTGTGGAGGATTTCAAACGCAGAAGCCTGGCGGAATCTGACCTGTGGGGATCTATGGAGCCTCAAGGGCATAATCGACGCTAAACAACAGAGCTTCAGTATGCTTGGTCCGAACCATTCGACTAAACGCATGATTTACAGACCCTCAGCTTACGCGTCAAGCCTACTGAGACCATGGCGTTGTACTATGATCTCCGTCAGGTATCGACGTCACCGCGCCTACAATAACAGACTAGAAGGTTTATCGTGTAGAGGAAATGTGCTTGCAAGAAGGAAAATATAATATTTCCGAGGGTACAGCATGTACTGATTGCCATCAGTTGTCAAGGTACGCTGAAGGGTGGTGTTAGGCTTCGGTGTGTGATAGGTGAGGTCGACGTACTATATTCAGAATATTTCAGATCCAGACGTTATCGGATGTAAAAGAGGTATACTTACTGGGATAGATTCAAAGAAACGGTGACATAGATTAAATAGAAGTGATGCGACAGGGAAACAAAATAAATATGCACGTTTATCACTACCGTGATTATAGATCGCCTTATCAACTTTGATATCGTACACAAGGAAAGCCGGCTCTTGTTTCGACTTAAACAGAGAGATCAGCAGCATTTGGAAGAGCACCAGGCTCCGCGCGTCTCTCAGGTGAGGCAACGCGCATCTGAATGAGAACACGCCACAAGAGTGTGCTGAGCCGTGTAGACGATTTTGTTGTCTGTTGCTCTTCATCGACTAATGTCGGAGAAGTGCTTAAGGAGATGTCAGTATGTTGAAACATGTGTGGCATGAGCACAACTTTGTTGTCTATTTGTTTTTGTAAATCAGAGAACATGGTGGAGAAAGGAAACTTACTATCAGCTTGGTTAGTGCTGTCTGAGCAGCCTTGCCTAGTCTCACCAGCTGTGGAGGTGATTGGTGTGGTGGTGTGGTCTGAAATCTGGGGAATTGAACCTTCTCCATCTGTTGATATTCGACCTGAGTTCTTGGTAGCCAAGCAATGACATCGTGAGCGTACCAGGGCTTTCTGTAACCGATGCCTCCAAATCCTCATTGGAGAGTGCCATTGGAGGTGGTTAATAATCGCCTCTTCGGCAATTTCTCTGCTCCTCTGACGCAGTCTATTGGACATGAAAATATGTCAGTCAGGCCATTGTGATGAAATGCTGGCCAGAGTACGAACTACAATGAATGCCCTCAATCTCTTCGTCTGGTGGATCTTCTTCATAATATCCCGTGATAAGCCTCGTAGTATGGCCATACATTCAGCAAAAGGGGTTGTCTCTTTGTATGTCTCCTCCCGAAGCTTGGCTCTTGATATCTTGAGACTGATAATAGTTCGTCAGAGATCATGTGGAAGACAAAAGGACACGTACTTCCTGAGCCATGTTTTTAATCTCGTCAAAGCTTCTAAATCTGTGGGAAGGAGGCCTTCTGCTTCGACCTGACAGTATATACCCTTGGTCTCATTCAAAAGATCGTCTAGTTCCTTGAATTTAACGGAGGGAAGGTATGCACGATAGCAGAGGATTGCTGAAAGAAAGGCACTGAGAAGGGCAAGCCCTGTGACGAAGTTGTTCAAGTTATCTGACGGGGAGCTGGGATTAGACATCACTGTTATGTATCTTTACATTAGTTCCGACGAACACTAGTTCACAGCTGAAGCTCACCTGAACACTGTCGATGGTTGCCCACAGGCTACCTGGGTGTGGGTAAATAGAGATATTAAAGCGCTAATTTCCATCTCAAGCTGGATACTTGTATAATGAGTGTGAAGAATAGCTGGTAGTGCATTGAGGGCGCTCGTCCTCATGTTAACCTCATGCTCATGTTGACAATTTCATGCAAAATTGAGCTCAGAGTCCGGGGCCTGCCGAGCCGCTGTGTTTGAACTTCAAATGAGGCCATAGGTAGATTAAACGATATCACTTCCGATCTTTCAGCTTGAACTCAAATGAATGCAGTTATTGATGCCTGAATGCCATCTCTATCTCTTACTGCACCTCTGAACCCTACTGTATCGAGTTCAAATGCTCCAGATCTTGATTATCTCTCATTACCCGCTGGCCTGCCAGAATTGTTACCATCGGATGCTCTATTCCCCACAGAACTTAATGACGACGAGAAAATTTGGAGTGCAAGATACTTTTTTCTCTTGGATCGTGGTCTGGAACTCCGTCCACAGTACAGACCAGGTTGGACACCATCATGGCTGGGTACGAACAAGAATCCAACGTATTGCGAAGATTCCATCCAGCTTATGGTTTGTACCACTTCCTAGAACCATTGCAAGTATTAAAATTATCTCCATAAGCTGTACATGGTCCTGGATGCTCGAAGAAAAATGGACGGAAAAATTGTTTGTCTCAAAATGCTCAAGAAGACGGAAGAGGCTGAAATAGCTCAATATCTGTACTCCGAGCAGCTTAAAGATGATCCATGCAACCGCTCCGTGCCTATTTATAATCATTTCTGGGATCCAATATCGCCAGAGATACACTATCTTGTTATGCCTGTACTTCGCCCATTCAATGATCCAGACTTTTGGGCTGTAGGAGAAGTGACAGATTTCGTGAGCCAGTGTCATGAACTGTTTATTTTGATTATTCTTTTCTTTTTCTTTTCTAATTACTGGAACAGTTTCTATAATTT